>JAJOZX010002531.1:0-107500 GCA_023014485.1 Bathynomus jamesi | reverse complement strand
TCCAGGATTTTATGGTTTTTCCTCCTCTTTGAGAAGCTTTTTCTTCACCATTTACCCCGTATTCATCATCCTCATAAAATGAAAACAAAGTCCAAAAATTGAAAAAAGTGATAAATAATATCGACGGAAACTGAGAACTTTCTTTTTAATCAAGCCAACAAAAATATTTTGAAAAGGGGTCGCTTTCTCGTTAACAATTTCTGAAGGATTTTTTTTTTGTTTTTTTTCAAACTCAAAATTTGATATAATAGAAAGCTGAAGGAGAGACTGGAATTAAGGATGAGTGCAGCAGGCGGTAAAAAAAAAAGAGCCTTAAATGAATAATGGAGTAAGAAAAAATTGGAATATATATATATATATATATGTAGGGTGAGCTACATGAAAGCGACACCAAGAAAATTTTACACAAAAAAAATAAGAAATATTTTCTTCGGGCCGCTTTTATGTGGCTCACCCTGTATGTACACTTATTTTTATGCTTATTATTATTACTTATATTTACTTCTTTACTTATAAGTGCTTAACTGCCCTTTATAATTAAATTTAAAAATAGCTAAAAATTAAAATGAGACTTTTCGGATTCCACATAGAGCGCCTCTTCAATCAAATATAAAAGATTCAAACATTAAAAGGAGATGTTTCGAACACAGTAAACACCAAACACCGCAAGAACATCGAACTTAGGTAATTCTAACATATACAATTATAAAATGATTAAAATTTGAACGTACTTGAAGATAGTTATTTGTTTTAAGGGTTGACAAGAAAAAGTTTATTCAGATCTTAAATAGGACAGTTTTTCTCTCCAAACGTCATTTTACTTTTACTAAAACATTTGATGAATTATTTTATATTCCTGAAAGTACAGATGGCTGACAAAAGTAAATAGACACCACGATCATTGTTCTCAAGAATACGTGGCAAAGCTCATGAATGAAATACCAGAACGTGTGTCAGCTTTATATAATGCAAAGGGGAAACAACATGATTCTAAATATATTGATTCAATAAAACTGTTCTGTTCTTATTTATTGACTTTCATTATCAAATAAAAAAATATGGAAAAACCATAGGTGTCTGTATGTTTTATTCCAAAGGAATCTCAATTTAATGATAAATAGAACTAAATCTATTAATATATTTTACTAGTTTATTGCAGACTTTTGGGAATATCATGTATCGTTTGTGCAATCTTAACTCCAAGTGATTATATATGAAAAGACGTAGTCCAAATTAATCTACATTTTTTTATCATTTTCAAAAACTGACATCATTCATTTAAGTGATTTTAATTTCATAAAATGATAAAAATGTAGATTGATTTGGGCAATATCTTTGGATCACCTGAAGATCAGGGCCCCCAGCCTTCTCTAGTTAGCCCTAACTAACGAAAATATCACGACCTAACCTAACCAATCGTTAGGTCAACTGTACGCCCTTGACGATTGGTTAGGTTAGGTCGTGATATTTTCGTTAGTTAGCCTTATAAAGCTAACTAAAGAAGGCTAGGGGCCCTGATTTTCAGGTGATCCATATCTTTTAATATAGTTAAAATAATGTTACATTTAGCATTGCACTGAAAATACACTAATCGTACAGAGAAATACAGGGTGCCTCAGAAGTCGCTCACCATAGGCTAATATAGCTTCATTTAATTTAATAATTATTTTCTATCGTGCGCGACTTCTGAGACACCCTGTATTTCAGTTATATTCGTCCTTATCTTTTGTACCATGAATAGGATAGTTATGAAAAGTTTTCCGCTTGCATGGAAAACTTAAATAAAAAATTAGTTTAATTCCAACATATAATGAAAAACAAAGAATTTTCGGAAAATAAAAAAAAGAAGTTAAAATGCAAAAGTTTTCGTACATTTGTTTACAAAATTATTTAATATTTTGTGTGTCCACCTTTTGCTTGAAGGACTTCAGCGATTCGTTTTGAGTATTTTTCAACAAGGTTTCGACATCTCGCAGTCGAAATTTTAACCCAGTCTTCTAAAGAAAATTGTTGCAATTCATTTAGATTCGAAGGGTTTCTTTCGAGGACAGCTTTTTTCAAATCCAAACTATAAATTCTTGTTTAAACTGAAATCTGGGCTTTGACTGGGCCACTCGAAAAGCTTGAAATTCTTTTGTCGAAGCCATTTTATGGTGCTCTTACTGTTATGTTTTGGATCATTATTTTGTTGCAGTACCCAATTGCGACCCATTCGCAACTCCTGAACTGAAGGCATTACATTTTCTTTTAAACTTTCCTGATACTTCTCCAAATTCAAGATTCCATGGAGGACAACATGTTTTCCTGGACCAGAAGAACTAAAGTATCCCCAAAGAAGCAAACTACCACCAACATGTTTAACCGTAGGAAGGATGTTTTTTTCTCAAATAAACAATCTCATTTTCGCCAAACATGCCTTTGCTCGTTGTTTCCGAATAATTCAATTTTGGTCTCGTCTGTCCAAAACACTTTCTTCCAAAATGCAAATCCATCATTTTGATAATCCTTGGCGTACTTTAAACGAGCTTCTTTGTGCACCTTCTGTAGCAGAGGTTCTCTTCATGCAATTCTTCCATGCAGACCATTCTTTCTCAATGTATGACGTGCAGTAGAGGGATGGATGTCGATCTTAAACAGTCTTAATCTTTGATAAATATCACCTACAGTCACTCATGGATTCGCAGCAGCCATTCTTTCAGTCCGTCTTGCTGTATGTTCTGAAATCTTGCAAGGTCGTTCACACCTTTGTCGAGTTTTGATTGTTCGAAAGCCCTCCCATTTCTTTATAACTGCAGCAACTATCGTAAATGAAATTCGAAGTTCTTCTCCTATCATCCTATAATTCTTTCCAGACTCATGTGCAACAGTAACAGATCTCTAAAAATCTGTAGGCAGCTCTTTACCACAACGACCCATTGTTTACTAGTATCTTATACAGTCATCCATCTTCCATGAAGCTTGAAAGAGAAAATTTTAGAATTCAGAACTGCCAACAGTCATTAATCAATAAACAGCCAACTGCTGATAAAAAATTTAAATTCTTCCAACCTATGGTGGACACACAAATTATTAAATAATTTTTTGAGTAAATGTACGAAAACGTTTGCATTTAACTGTTTTTTATTTTCCTCAAATTCTTTGATATTTTACATTGTATTACATTAAACTAATCCTTTTATTTGTTAAATTTTTCCAAATCAATGGAATAGTTTTCATAACTATCGTATGCATGGTACAAAAGATAAAGACGAATATAACCGAAATATTTATATGTACGAATACTTATGAGCATCACTGTGGAATATTATTGTTAAAATATGTTAAAAGTTTGGGATCACCTGAAGATCAGGGCCTCCAGCCTTCTTTGGTTAGCCTTATAAGGCTAACTAACGAAAATATCACGACCTAACCTAACCAATCGTTAGGTCAACTGTACGCCCTTGACGATTGGTTAGGTTAGGTCGTGATATTTTCGTTAGTTAGCCTTATAAAGCTAACTAAAGAAGGCTAGGGGCCCTGATTTTCAGGTGATCCATATCTTTTAATATAGTTAAAATAATGTTACATTTAGCATTGCACTGAAAATACACTAATCGTACAGAGAAATACAGGGTGCCTCAGAAGTCGCTCACCATAGGCTAATATAGCTTCATTTAATTTAATAATTATTTTCTATGGTGCGCGACTTCTGAGACACCCTGTATTTCAGTTATATTCGTCCTTATCTTTTGTACCATGAATAGGATACTTATGAAAAGTTTACCGCTTGCATGGAAAACTTAACAAATAAAAAATTAGTTTAATTCCAACATATAATGAAAAACAGAATTTTCGGAAAATAAAAAAAAAAAGTTAAAATGCAAAAGTTTTCGTACATTTGTTTACAAAATTATTTAATATTTTGTGTGTCCACCTTTTGCTTGAAGGACTTCAGCGATTCGTTTTGAGTATTTTTCAACAAGGTTTCGACATCTCGCAGTCGAAATTTTAACCCAGTCTTCTAAAGAAAATTGTTGCAATTCATTTAGATTCGAAGGGTTTCTTTCGAGGACAGCTTTTTTCAAATCCAAACTATAAATTCTTGTTTAAACTGAAATCTGGGCTTTGACTGGGCCACTCGAAAAGCTTGAAATTCTTTTGTCGAAGCCATTTTATGGTGCTCTTACTGTTATGTTTTGGATCATTATTTTGTTGCAGTACCCAATTGCGACCCATTCGCAACTCCTGAATTGAAGGCATTACATTTTCTTTTAAACTTTCCTGATACTTCTCCAAATTCAAGATTCCATGGACGACAACATGTTTTCCTGGACCAGAAGAACTAAAGCATCCCCAAAGAAGCAAACTACCACCAACATGTTTAACCGTAGGAAGGATGTTTTTTTCTCAAATAAACAATCTCATTTTCGCCAAACATGCCTTTGCTCGTTGTTTCCGAATAATTCAATTTTGGTCTCGTCTGTCCAAAACACTTTCTTCCAAAATGCAAATCCATCATTTTGATAATCCTTGGCGTACTTTAAACGAGCTTCTTTGTGCACCTTCCGTAGCAGAGGTTCTCTTCATGCAACTCTTCCATGCAGACCATTCTTTCTCAATGTATGACGTGCAGTAGAGGGATGGATGTCGATCTTAAACAGTCTTAATATTTGATAAATATCACCTACAGTCACTCATGGATTCGCAGCAGCCATTCTTTCAATCCGTCTTGCTGTATGTTCTGAAATCTTGCAAGGTCGTTCACACCTTTGTCGAGTTTTGATTGTTCGAAAGCCCTCCCATTTCTTTATAACTGCAGCAACTGTCGTAAATGAAATTCGAAGTTCTCCTCTCATCCTATAATGCTTTCCAGACTCATGTGCAACAATAACAGATCTCTAAAAATCTGTAGGCAGCTCTTTACCACAACGACCCATTGTTAACTAGTATCTTATACAGTCATCCATCTTCCATGAAGCTTGAAAGAGAAAATTTTAGAATTCAGAACTGCCAACAGTCATTAATCAATAAACAGCCAACTGCTGATAAAAAATTTAAATTCTTCCAGCCTATGGTGGACACACAAATTATTAAATAATTTTTTGAGTAAATGTACGAAAACGTTTGCATTTAACTGTTTTTTATTTTCCTCAAATTCTTTGATATTTTACATTGTATTACATTAAACTAATCCTTTTATTTGTTAAATTTTTCCAAATCAATGGAATAGTTTTCATAACTATCCTATGCATGGTACAAAAGATAAAGATGAATATAACCGAAATATTTATATGTACGAATACTTATGAGCATCACTGTGGAATATTATTGTTAAAATATGTTAAAAGTTTGGGATCACCTGAAGATCAGGGCCTCCAGCCTTCTTTGGTTAGCTTTATAAGGCTAACTTACGAAAATATCACGACCTAACCTAACCAATCGTTAGGTCAACTGTACGCCCTTGACGATTGGTTAGGTTAGGTCGTGATATTTTCGTTAGTTAGCCTTATAAAGCTAACTAAAGAAGGCTGGGGGCCCTGATCTTCAGGTGATCCAAAGTTTGTTCTATGTATCGTTTTATATATATATATATATACGGGGATCCAAAAAACCTTAGCCCCCCCCAGGCCCATGGCCTAAACCATTAGAGGTACAATAAAACTAAACATACCTCACAAAAGAGAATTTAATCCTGCATTTAATGAGAAACAATTAAAACTTGGTGTTCCCGCCATTGGCTTCCAAGACAGCCTGAGTTCGCTTAGGGTAGCTTGCCAAAAGTGACGTGAATAGATCTTGATTGTTACGCAATTTTGCTAAAACAGTTTCATTGTGTTGTGTCATTGTATCCTTTGAAAATCGATTTGCTGCATGTTCTTGAAACAAGAGACATTCAACCTTGTCCTTTATAACTGATCCAATGTGTTCACAGACGTTCAGGTCGGGAGAATTTCCTGGCCATTCTTCATTTCCAAAGAAATCGATCTCATGGTTCCGCAACAACTGTTGAGTGGCTAATGCCTTAAAGCAGGGGGCCTTATCGTGCAGAAGTGTGACCTGATCGACATCCATAACACGAAGTCCTCACTTCTTCGCAACTTTTTGGCAACCCATGAACGTGTTATAAAGGTGGCTCCAGCATCACGAGCTTCCCGAAATGTTATTGCTCGTATGCGATCTATCACACGTTGCCTCTCCGAATCACCAATTAATTGAGAAGCCATTATATTATCACTTTATCAGCTAGAGTAATTTTAATACCTGCAATAAATAAAGAATTTTATATATTTTTTATAATCACTAAAAACTATTTCGATATAAGTAAACATGTAAGCTGCAAATGGGTGGGGGCTAAGGTTTTTTGGAACCCCTTATATATATATATATATATATATATATATATATATTATATATATATATATATATATATATATATATATATATATATATATAGATATATATATATATATATATATATATATATATATATATATATAATATATATATATAATATATATATATATATATATATATATATATATATATATATATATATATATATATACTTTTTAAAAGGTTCTTTTACAAAATTCAATAAGAATATAGAGTATATTATTTTTAGCATAGTTCAAAGGAAATTGATTTTTCAAGCAAAATTTACTAATTTATCTTATTATATCAAACTCAGAAATGTAATTTTATTGCAAATAAATATTTAACATCATAATTTTTTTTATTTTCAAAGAAACTAATTTTTAACTCGTGTTACTCAAAGAAATCAAAGAAAAAAATTTCGAATTAAAGGATCTTTCCTTATTGCAAATTTACTGAACGAGATACAAATCAGGTATCCACGTATTTACAGTCCTAAATTAATGTTTGTAAATTCAGGTACCTTTTACGGTCTAAAATTATCAAACCTATATAATGTGTTTTCAGAGATTGCAGTTGTTTAAATATAGTAAGTTTTTAATAAGTTGTCAAGATGGAGACACTTTTTAAATTAATATTACAAATAGCCTTGATGGGCATTTGCTGCACTTTTCCCAGTTTTCAATAAGATCAGGAGTCGCGGTACTTTTCCGTTATAACCGCACCAAATTGACGATTGGTTAGGTTTAGTCGTGATATTTTCGTTAAAAGTAACGAAACTATTACGACTTAATCTAACCAATCGTCAATATATATATATATATATATATATATATAATTATATATATATATATATATATATATATATATATATATATATATATATATATATATTAGGGTGTCCCAAACTCATAGGGGGCCAAATTTTTTTTCGGGATACAAATCCGCTCGTGTTGCGCTCTTTTGATGTTTCCTATTAGAAGTCTTCCTGTAAAATTTCAGAGAGATCGAAGGAAATTTAAAGGTCCGGAACTTTGAACACTTTATTTCTCCTCTTAACTGAAAGACAAATTAACTGAAATATTTCTCTCAAAAGTTCCATCACAAAGATGATTATACAAAATAAACATGTATTTTAATCTTAACACACAAACAACAATTTCAAAGCATCACATTTATGCATTTTAACTAAACACGTGATCCGTTTTTGTTCCCTTCCGGCTCACATTCCGTCGGTGTGAGTGGACAGTTCGAAGGAGGAACTGGAGATCTTCTTCATCACGGCACAGAGGTTTGCTTGTGTATTTCTCAATGAGGGCGATGCTTCGCTCTGCTGCATCATTGACCACCATCAGTTCTGCAGCTCGGCTCTTTGCCAGACGGTAGTTTTCGTCAGTAGGCCATGTTTCAGGGTCTTTGGTGAGGAACGTGGGCTCAACTTGGAGAAACTGGAAGAGTGTGGTGGATCGACTCGTCACCCACGGACTTAAACGGCCATCCACTTGCAGTCCCTTGCCTTGGACCCGTTTGAGTCCTTTCCCAGGGCGCTTTTTCAGGTTAGCCGTCATGTTACGCTTTTCATTGTCGTCAACTCTGTCATCAAACAGTGCAAGACAGATTAAGTCCTCCGAGATATACCACAGATGACGGAGCACAGCCCGGTAAGCTGTGCTTCCAACGTCCTTGTCAGGGTAACCTACAAGAAGATTGCACAGCCTAACGTCATTTTTGGGAGATTTGATGGCGATGGGAGCCTCGTGCCAGTGACGCACGTATACAAGGCTCACGAAGAGAGCCATACGGCGAACCCCTTGCAGTTCCTGGAGACGAAGTTCGGAGAACTGGGACTGCAGTAATGCTATTTTCAGGCAGTAAATACCTTTGGCCATCCATCTGGCCTGATGGTAAGCCCCTGGAGGCCGAAGCTTGTAACGTCCTACGTCGTCTCCGAGGTACAAGAGGCTCAGTCGAAGAAGTTCTTCATAATCCTCTCGAGGATGATTACCACTTCTTAGGGCATCGCGGAGATAATCTATTACCCCAAGTCGCATTTGTGAAAGGCAAGCATTGTCATTTATGAAGGCTTTAGCCACCTCGTCCTTGTTAAATGCATCCAACTGACAGTGGTTCATTGATGGCCAGGCCTCCTTGAATCTCCTGAAAAATGGGATTTGAGGACTTGGTGGTGTTCCTAGGCACACGACGAAGACATCCTTGAGAATCACTTCGTGAACGTGATGACGGCAAACAAACCATAAAAGAGATCCTCCCAATGCCGATTCCAAACGCGCGCACGCACCTTGCACTATCCCTGTGTTTGATGCCGTCGTGTCAAACACCATGCCTATGATCTTGTCCTCAATTCCGACTAAGGTGAGCGCTTGATGGACTGCGCTTGCCATTTGCTCTCCTGTGCCGTCTATTATTTTCGGTGCTCCTAATAGCTCTTCCACACCATCCCCAGTCACCACAACAGCAATCCGATCGACTGACTTACCCTCCTGTTCGATGTCAGTGAGTATCTTTGTGTCCCAGTGGATCTGCAGTCTGGAAGCTGCTCGAGGTGGCCAATAACATTGGTCCCTATCATTGTACGGGCCTTTTGTCGGAAGCGGTGAACCATGCTCTTTGATGGAACACTGTCAGGACCGAGAGCTAGGGATTTTGCAGTCGCAGCAAACGCTGATGTTGCCTGTCGAACAGAAAGGCCCTCGCGATCCCAAGTTGCTGCCAGGTCAAGATCACTCAGACTTTCTTTTAGTCTGTCATGTTTGGGAGCTTTCGAAGGTTTAAGTCCACAAGTGACGGCTTCGTTTCCACTGTCAGCTGACGATGTGCTAGAACTGCTGTCGGTAGCCTCTTCTGTGACTCCTACAGCTAGAGCCTCCTCCGTTTGACGCCGGTGTGCCCGCTCAAGAGCTCTTTCCCTTTCCTGTCTTTTCATTGTGGCTGCATTATATTTTCTATCTTCACCGTAACTCGTATGTCGATCTGCCCTTTGGGAAATGAGGAATTCCTTGTCTTCAAGAGGGATATCTCCCCGATCCAGAACGTCTGAGCGGGCGACATCAAAAATATCCTCCATATCAGCCAAGAATACATCCCGCTGCATATTGTAAGTCATTCCAGTCTTGTTCTTGTTTTTATGCAAATTTCGATACCTCTGAACCAAAGCTTTCAGTTTAGTCGAGGCATGAACGGAGGTTGTTGCCAGATTCGAGTTGGCTCTAGCCCAGATTTCTAATACAGCCGATATTACAGCCTTGACACTGTTGGAATCTGTCTTCTTTTGGTCGCGGTGATGGTAGAAGAAAAGGAGCAACACGTCCATATTACTTGGTAATCGAGATTTAGCCAGCTCTGCTATCGGAGACCTCTCAAGAAGCCACAACTTGATGTTTGATCTTGTCAACGCCATAATGATCAATTCTGAAAACCAAAAAAAAGTCATCAAACGTCGGGACCTCTAAATATCATCTGATCGAGTTGAAAATCACACAGCCAATGCTTTAGCCCAAACCACATCCGGGCATGACACGAGTGGTCAGGTCGTCTTAAGAAAAAAAATTGGGACACCCTAATATATATATATATAAATAATTTGGTTGTACAGAATTTAGAACCATAAAAGTAAGGATATCCTACAAATCTAATGCGGTGCAGAATGAATTAAACTTCTACAGGGTGGCCCATAAGTGCCAATCAGTTATAATTAAAGCGAAAATACAAAAAATCAAAAAGTAAAAAGTTTATAATAAATTTAGGAATATTTACCGACTGTTCAAAGTGCAAAATATAACCATCTCGACAAATATTCCTTCCTCAGTAATTGATTACGTCAGTGTGAGCTCCGCTAGATGGATTTTTGCTTTAATTATAATTAATTGGGACTTATGGGGCAGCCTGTACATATATATATATATATATATATATATATATATACTTGATTGAAGGGTTTGTTCTTGGGGAACCGCAACTTAGTAAGGAATAAGACGACGAGAAGATGATACATGTTTAGCAGTCAGACGTTTCAGAAATTCAATTTCCATCATCACTGCTAAAAAATGAAAAGTAAAAGAGTGAACAAATATAGTAAAAGATTTCATACAATATATTTATGCAGTCCTATGATAATAATTTAAAGTTAAAAAAGGTACATGAAATGTAGAGCGGTAAGACAATGGCTAAAATATGCAAATGTTATAGAGTGAAACGAATATTGAAAACAAATCTTACTGGATTATTGTATAAAGGTTGGGAATGTTTGACTGTTGAAGTATCCATATTAGAAGCCGGAGAGTGGTAGCGGATTTCTTTTTCAGTGAAGGTTCAGAAGAATTATTTACCTATGTTAAAGTTAAAGGGCGAAAAAACTATAGTCGTTGAGGGTTAGTCTTGTATTAAGGATATATAGGGATTCAAGGATGCGGAGGTCGGTTGGTTGGTATGCTGAATTTATAATTTTGAAATCGGTGGGGAGCAGTGGGTGATTGTGGAGGTGGCAATGATCTCTTGTTGGTGATTTCGATGGTTTGTTTAAAGGTTGTGATGTTCTGGTTGAGATGCCGCGATGTTCGTCCACTCTCGTTTGATATTAGCGAATAGTGCTGCCAATATAACTCGCTTTGCAGTGAGTACAGTTGAAACAGTAGATAGTGGACGAAACAAGGGGCTGGTTTTTTTTTTCTTTATGGTTGAGGTATGATTTAATGCTATTATTATTGGTGAATACAAATTGAAGGTTAATATGAGGGTAATGAGGGGTGAGTAGGTGGCGAAGTTCTGAATGTATTTTGTAACTAATATAGTCGTAGTAGGGAAAAGAAAAGTATTGTATATCTTTTTTAACAGTGGGGACTTTAAAGGGGGGAGTTGATAAATGTGGTTGAGAAAATTTCTAGTTAAAGATTGTAATAAATGTTTCAGGAAAGAGTTATTAATGCTGAAATTGTAAATGAATTCTATTTCTATTGTGGAAGGATAAGTAGGAGGAACAAAGTTGATAAGCACGGTGGATTAAGATTTTAATGCTGTTAATTTTACATAGTGAAGGGATGTGGCTTAAGTAGTTAGTACCTACAGTAGGCCTGTATATGTAGGTCTTTGATATATGGATGTGCTGAATTTATTATTTTGTTTTGTTATTGTTAAATCTAAAAAAGGTAGGGTGTTGTTTGATTCGTCTTCTTTGGTGAACTTGATGGTTTGATGCTGGGAATTGAGATAGTTAAGAAAAGGAGGGAGCGTGATTTGCATTGTGAAAGAGGAGAAAAGTGTCATCGACGTATCTTTCATATAGGTATGGTTTGTAATGGGTGGGGCAGTGGAGTAGCCAATTATTTTCCTGATAACAGAGAAAGATGTTGGCAAGTGTCGCACTTTGGGGGGATCCCATAGCTAGTGAATCGGTTTGTTAGTAAAGTTGTTTATTGAAAAAGAATTAGGTGTCTGAAGCGGCAAGAGTTTGGTGAATTCTTGTTTCGTTAGGTTGAGGACTGTGTTCTGATTGTTGGAAAATAAATTGTTGATGCAGATGTCGATGGCTTCTTTAATTAGTACGTTGGTGTAGAGGGATACTATGTCAAAGCTGTGCATATGGAGGTTGTTTGAATTGTTCAACGTCAGTATTTCTTCAGCGAATTCATAAGAATTGGGGACGGAGTATTCATTCTGCGTTAGGGGAGAGTAGGGAAGGAATTAGGAATTTTGCTAGGTGGGAATTATGGGTGGTGTAGGCGGAAAGGATAGGTCTAATGGGTAAGTTTGGTCTGTGTATTTTAGGGAGGCCGTAAAGAGTGCCTGGGGACAAGCCGGAAGAGCGTATTTGGTTGTAAACATCCTCCGAAATCTTATTTTGATCGTATAATTTTTTTGAGGAAACGGTTGATTTTATCTTCAAGTTCTAGGGAAAGTGTTAGAGAATTGTCATTAATCTTTCTGAATTTGGTGGAGTCGGTGGGGACGTTATTAACCTTATTAATTTAATATGATTTGTTAAGAAGAACGGTACCTTTGGCTTTGTCAGGACGTGAAATTATGATGGAGTCATCCCTGAATAATTCTTTTAGGCAAGCGATGTCTTTACTATTGATTAGAGGGTGAATATATATATATATATATATATATATATATATATATATATATATTATATATATATATATATATAGATTGAGAGAGAGAGAGAGAGAGAGAGGAGAGAGAGAGAGAGAGAGAGAGAGAGAGTATAATTTTTCAGATGTACAATAAATTATTACTGGACGAGTGGGATGATTAATTATAAAGAAACCTTATTTCTGACTTTTATATCGTATGTTTTGTTCAGGACCTAATTAATAATGTAACTAATTATAATGCAAATATTATGATAATGTCAGAGGTAATATTATGGTAATATTAGAGGCAATTTTTATGTTAGAATCTTGATATATATATATATATATATATATATATATATATATATATATATATATATATATACACAGAGTGGCCACAAAGTCCCTTTGCAGTGAAATTACAGCATATCTGTATTTGTGATGTACTGATTCCAAAATTTAGCCGATGCCAATTCCTTGCCTATATTTAAAAAATCAATTCCCTTCATAAATTTTACTAATCTATTGTGAAAAGTTTCACTTTTCACATTTTTACATTTCAAATTTGTTAAAATGCTCTTCCTTAGCTCACTCCACAATATACAGCACCAGAATTTGTTACTCATTTACTGTAGCTAAAAAGATGTGAAAAAGTTTTATTACTCAGTAAAATGATAAAATAATTTTACTTTAGTTTCATAAATTGAACACCAATATTTAAAGTACCGTATTTCCTGGCGTATAACGCGCACTTTTTTTCCCCAAAATACTCCAAAAATCACCCTGCGTTAAGATTAACTCGTTAAAATTGTACATGTGAAGTGAGGTAGGAGGTATATTTTTTCCTAAATTTTTATTTTCCTAAATTTTCTCTTCAAAATAATTTTCTCTTCAAAATAATTTTCTCTTCAAAATTAGGGTGCGCGTTATACGCCGGGAAATACGGTAATTGTTTTTCCTTATGTTGAAGGTATTTTCTTTCTTCAACAATATAAACAACAACAAAAATTTTCACTAAAATTTCAAGTCTCTGGTGGCCGATTTGAATAAAAAAAAAATGGATACATAATGTGGATTTATAAAATTATTAAAATACTTAATATAAAGTTAATATAAAATGATTTAATATATAACTTATAAAGTACAACTTAATCTAGAATTATTATTACACAGAGTTGGAGATTACAATAGTCTGTAATATTTACAGATTAGCTAGTTGTTAAAGAAAATGTAAATTTATGGGCAACTTAACTTATTAAGCTTTGCATTTTTCATGACTAAAATATTTTTTATATAATTACACTTTGAAATGAGTATAAATTATCATAAATAGTGTTTTTTGTCTGTTCAATTTTCCTTAAATATAGCTCTTCTTTTGTAATAAAAATTTTAAAATTTCAAAGAATCAGCGAGAATCGGCTAAATTTGGCCGATGCCGATGCCCGAAATATGGCCGATTCTGCCTGTGCCGATGCCGATTAATCGGTAGACCACTAATCTGTATGTTGTCCTTGTTTTTCATGCAAAAGGACTTTGTAGCCACCCTATATATAAGCGTCTGGATGGTATAGTGGTAAGAAGTCGGACTCAGGGCGTGGGCTTGCTTCGCGAATACGAACCCCCCTTCAGGCTACACGCTTTACTTCAGTGTTCGTATTAAATCAACCGCAGTTATTGTTGTTTTTCTATATACATGTGTATACCTTAACTTAATATATACAGACAATACAGCATCAATCAGCTTAGTCATCATATCGCTTTGGGACAACAATGGCTATGTATCTTCTAGAATTTCTAACATTTAATTGCTTTTTTTCCGTTTCCAAAATTGGATCACCTGAAGTTCAGGGTCCCCGAGCCTTCTTTAATTTGCCTTATAAGGCTAACTAACGAAAATATCACGACTTAACCTAACCAATCGTCAAGGGCATACAGTTGACCTAACGATTGGTTAGGTTAAGTCGTGATATTTTCGTTAGTTAGCCTTATAAGGCTAACTAACGAAGGCTGGGGGCACTGATCTTCAGGTAATCCCCAAAATTTTCTTACCGTTACATATTTTTACTTTGCATAAGGAAATAAATAGGAAGTTTAATTACATATTTAAATAGTTTATCATTTGGAAATTCAAATGACTGAATTAAATTAGAGTGAAAGGTTGGAATTTTAATTTTTTGTGTGTGTAAATTCAGGATTAGAGACTTTTATTCATTTCTATTTAAAAAAATAAAGTATGACTATTGAGCAATAAACACTGAAAAAACATAAATTACAGTTATATTCTACATTATGTATTCACGAATTAATATAACCTTATTATGACTACACTCAGAAAGAATTACATTATTAGAAATCCAGATTTAATTTTTAATGAAGAAACTAAACTCAAATCTCACGGGCGACGTTTAATAAATAAATTTGAAGTCTTGTTCAGTTTAACAGTATGATAGTGTTTATTACACACACACACACACACACACAAACACACACACAAACACACACACACACACCCACACATATTTTGTTCAATCACAATAGGTAATTTATGTTGAGGAGAAATATAACATATAATATTTATTTATTTCAGTTTTCAACAAATTAATTTATTGTCAAAGAAATTCAGCATCTGAATTTTGATGAATTTGAACCTCTCACACTTTGAACATAAAGAAAATTCCATGATTCAAGTGAAAATTGGCTTTAACATAACAAATTCATTTGAAAATAGTGGATTCGACAAAATGTTGGTTCTCTGCGCAACATGGATTCAAGGCTAGAAGATCATGCCTATCACACTTGTTAGACCACCCAGGAAAAATACTGGAAACGTTGTGTCAAAACTAAAGTGTATATATATATATATATACAGGGTGTCTCAGAAGTCACGCACCACAGAGTCAGGTCATCCGCATCTATAATATGGTGCGCAACTTCTGAGACACCCTTTATGTAATATACAAAGATTTTACTAAAGCTCTCGATAGCTGCGATTATGGAACTATAACACACAAACTTTAGAAAACAGAAATTACTGGAAAGCTGGGATGATGCAGTTTTAATTTTCTGACCCAAAGAACACCAAAGTATTAGTAAACAAAGCTAAGTCTAAAGCCTTAGAAGTCATCAGTTTGTTCCACAAGCTATAACATTAGCTTCCTTGCTCTTTACTATAATGACTTCAGACATATCATAGATGCAGGTATTAAAGATAGTGTCGTATCGTGCTTCGTGGACGATCCAAAGATATGTTAGGAAATATCAAATAAAGGTGACATAAAAAAATTACAAAATGACATTAAAATCAGGAATGTATGACTCAAGACCGGTCTCGAGACCTTTTTATCTGGTCTCAGTCTCGGTCCAGGTCTAGGTCTTGGGTATGGTAGTCCCGACTACAGCATTGCTGAGTATGTTGATGTTTATCAAGGGCAACGAACACTTATCTTGTTTTAAGTAGGTAGTTAACTCCTGAAAAATGTCACATGCTATGAATTTCTGACTAAATTATGAGTAAATTTTGCGGTTGTCACTTGATAACCTCTTTAAAGTAGAATCTTTATTTCTGAATGTGAAATACAGAGCTTAGGAATTAGGCATTACACAATACTGAATACATGCAAAAATTGCATATGGTCTCGGTTTCGGTCTCGGTCTCGAGACCGGTACCAAGGCCTTTTTTCTGGTCTCGGTCTCGGATGCTTAGGTCTCGGTCTCGGCCATGGTGGTTTCGACTACATCACTGATTAAAATACTATTCAAGAAGGCGGAAGGCAACAATATGAAGTTCAACGAAAAAAAAATCCAACTCATAAGATATAATAATAATAAGAAGTTACAGGATAAATAGTATAAAACACTGCAAGACAAACAGATAACAGTAATCCTACTAGCCAGGAATCTTGGAGTAATAATGACATCGGATGCAAAATTCAGAGAACACTGTAGCATTAAAATTACGATAGCTAACAGCTGGAAAAATAATGGGAATTATCTGGAGGAATTTCCTTGCGTTATTTAGAAGAGTTTCCTAAAAATATGCTAAAAATATGAAGAGTTTAGTTCTTCCAACAGAAAATATGAAGGGTTTGGTCCTACCAGATATAAAATGAGACATTGTAAACATAGAATCCATGCAAAGAATTTTTACATCTAAGAGAGAAGAAACGAAAGATGAATTCTATAAGTTGAACACGAGTGCAGTGGTTAAAACTCTACTCCATGGAAAGAAGACGAAACCGATACACAAATTTGTCCCAAACCTTAGAAATTAAATAAAAACCTACTGGAATGAGAGAAAGTGTAGATTCTGTACTATCTCAGATGCAGTGGGACAGGGAGCTATGTTAAAAAGATGGAAAATACTTTGAGAATACGAGGCCCAAAACTGTTTAACTTGCTGCCAAAAGAACTGATGAATCTCAAGCATACTATCTTCAAATACCAACTCGACAGGTTCCTCTTTGAAGTCCTGACCCGTCCTGCCTATGAAACGAGAGGTAGAAACAACTCTATCAAATCCCCCAAATGAGTTGGGATACTGCAGAAGGGGTGAACACAGATCGACCTTGAACACTATTCGAAGCCATCAAAAATGTCAAACGTATATATCGGGTGGGCAAAAAAAAAAGGGAGACCTCGAACTTTGGCTGTAAAATCCAAAGTTATGGTCAGATTTCAATATTTGTTTCACAACCAACAACTAAATAAATTTCCTATACGGTGAGCGGATTTCAAAAGAGAACTAATGAAAATTACGGATTTATTGAACATTTCTTTATGCCACTGGAAATCCTCCATTTACACTACTACTGCATTGTCAATTCAGCGAAAAAAAAGGGAGACCTTTTAAATCCTTCATATCTCAGCAAATATGGTACAAAGAACCATGAAATTTTAGTATGTTAGTACTAGGTAATTTTATGATTTGAATGCCATCGTTTAGCATTTTAACTGAGAAATTGGATTTATGGCGAATATTCCAGAAAAATCTTGCTTTAATCATAGGTTCAAGTTGATAATTAAAGCGATTTTAATTAACGTACGCCAACTGCAGGAGATTTGGACAAGCTTCTCAAGAAAATCGATAAAACAGGAGATATCAAAAGAATACCAGGTAGTGGTATTAAATTTGGCGACCAAACAGTCCTGATTTAAATCCTGTCGATTACGGCCTTTGGGAAAATTTGTCACGGGGAATTTATCGGGTCAAAGTTGGCCAGAGGAAGTTGGAGTGCTCTGAAATCCTGCCCCTGGAGGGGCCCCCTGAAGGCCTCGCCATCGTTATGAGGGGCCCCCTTACTTAAGTTCATCACCCCATTTATGGGGTCTCACCGTCCTTAATGAAGGGCATTTGCCCCTTGAGGGTCCCCTTGTGGGGCCCTCCTCCTCTTTGGGAAAAAAAAATTCGTCTTCACCTTCCTTAAAAAAAAAAAAAAAAAAATTCATCATCGCCTTGGGGAAAAAAAAAATCATCCTCGCCTTCCTTCACGAGTAAAAATCCTCCTGTGGGGATCTTTCATGAGACAAACAAACATGCAAAAACAGACAAAAACGAGCAAACAAACGTTGGAAGCGTTCGTGCAGAAGATCCGTTTCTGAAGCACCAGGATTCTGCTGATATATATATATTAGTGATGGGACGATTGTCATATTTCATACAATCGCTGTTGCGATTGCGATTGTCAGAATTTGAAAATCGCGCGATGCGATTGCGATTGCGATGTTTTAGCTTTAGCCTCACATAACGCTCATTTATGCTTTAAATATACCTAAACGCGTTACCTACCATAGGGTTAACTTGATTTTTTAACATTCCAATTTTACATAGAGCAAATAAAGAGGTACTTATTGTTATTATTAAACCAATTTTTTATTCTGTTTTCAACTAATTCGCAACCCGTTTTCATTTCTGTTTTTGACTTATTTATTGTTTATTTATTATTCCGTATTGTTGTTAGCTAAACTTTCCTTTAAGTATGCATGAAAGAGCAGCTTTCATAGCAACTTTGGTAGAGATTTAAATCTTTTGTTCACAATCGCAACAATCGCACTCATTAAATGCGATTGCAATTGCGATTGCGATTGTAAAAAATGTGCGATTGTATCGCGATTGCGATTGCGATTGCGATGCATCGTCCCATCACTATATATATATATATATATATATATACTAGTGAATGTAACCAACATATATATTTTGTATAAGGGGTTCCAATTAACCTTAGCCCCCCCCATTTGCAGCTTACATGTTTACTTATCTACAGATCTACAGAAGCTAAGGCTAACAAAGACCCTAAGATCCACTCTAAGGTTAGCCCGAGAGAAAGGAAAGAGTAGGGGGTTAAGAGAAGAGAATAAGGGGTTACCTATCACTCATGGGTTAACATTCATTCAGAAAAAGAGAAAAAAAGACTCAACATCATCATCCGCCGGCCACTGCCGACAAGTCAGAAAAATTCTCGGAGAGAATAGGAAAGTGGTGAAAGATGAAAAGAAGTAAAATAAGAACACTTACAAACCATGCAAACACAGTCTTAACTCACGGTCATACCATGCAAACTACAGACATGCAAGTAAAGAGAGTTACAGACATGCAGGTAAGGAGAGGATACGAAAAAATAAAAAGTAGGTAAAGTTAAACAAATAGTGGGTTAGTTTACTCTACGAGCTACATCTACGTTCATGTTAGTCTAATTTTTTTAAATTTTATTTTATTGCTGGCATCACACGCTGGCATGTCACAAGCTGGCATTAATCGTCAACAGACTCATCCTCGACCACCACTCCCAGAGCTCCTGTTACTAATTGTTTTTTATTTTAAACAACGTTAATATTTTTAAAATGCCTATTTAAACGGTTCTTAAACATATTAACGCTGGTAGAATGAACGACTGACGCGGGAAAATTATTCCATTTATCAATTACTTTAAACATAAAGAAGTTTTTAGCGATATTAGTAATGAAACGTCTGCCACGCAACTTAAATCCGTTATTACGAGTATTGCTATTATCGAAAGTGAACAGTTTATCAAAATTTACGTTACCGATGTTATTAACGATTTTGAAAACTTCAATAAGCTACCCTCTTAATCTCCTAGTTTCGAGTGAATGCAAGTCTAACTCTTTAATCCTATCTTCATAAGGCTTTTTGCGCAATGACGGAATTATTTTCGTGGCACGACGCTGAACCCTTTCTAACCTCTCAATATCTTCGCGCAAATACGGGCACCAAAACTAAACGGCGTATTCTAAATGAGGCCTGACTAGGAACTTGTAAAGGGGCAATATAATATCCTTCGATTTAAATCCTTAGATACGCGTACGCCTAAATCTACTTCCTCTTCAACGCTCGCGAACTCTCTATCATCCATCGTGTACGTGTAATTATTGTTACGAGAACCTACATGCAAAACTTTAAATTTGTCTACGTTAAATTGCATCTGCCAGTTATCCGTCCACTCCATAATCCTATTTACATCGTCTTGAAGCCTATTTCTATCGTCCTCGTTAACAACCTTACCGCCTATTTTAGTATCGTCCGCGAATTTTGACACGTTACTAGTCAATCCTACATCTATGTCGTTAATGTAAATTACGAATAGCAATGGGCCTAACACTGAACCCTGTGGGACACCGCTACCTACATCCAACCACCCCGATTCACTACCATTAACTACCACCCTCTGCCTCCTAGCACGAAGCCATTCTTCTAACCAGTTAGCTACCTGACCGCGTATACCGTGCTCTTTGACCTTCGCAATTAATATCCTATGCGGAACTGTATCGAACGCCTTTTTAAACTCTAAATAAATAACGTCAGCCGCACTATGCCTATCGTATTCGCGCACTATTTCGTTATAAAATTCTAACAAATTAGTTAAACAAGACTATGGCGTCGAAACCCATGCTGACTACAATTAATCAAATCTCTACTTTCTAAGTGATCGATGATACGATCCCTAAATACGGATTCCAAAAGTTTACCGACAAATGACGTTAAGCTAATGGGCCTATAATTGCTAGCTACTGCGCGGTCGCCTTTTTTAAAAATAGGCGTGACGTTAGCTAATTTGAAGTCTTCAGGAATAATTCCCGTTTCGAGTGACTGATTAAAAATCTTCGTTAAGGGGCCTACGATAACGTCTTTCAAATCTTTCAAATGTCTGGGATAAGAAGCGTCAGAGCCTGGAGCCTTGCTAACTTTTAGCCTATCGATATAATGCGCAATCTCACCCTCGTAAACAGTTATTTCATGCAAAATAGTCTCGCTACTAAATGGAACGATATCGTCCCCGTCGGGGACATTATTTACGTCTTCTACGGTAAAAACTGTCGCAAAAAAGTTATTGAAAATAACCGCCATCGCCTGATCGTCAGAAGCCAAGGCGCCATTAACATCCACTAGAGGGCCAATGTTATCTTTTATCGGCTTACGATCATTAACGTATTCAAAAAACTTTTTTGGATTATGTTTACTATCCGCAGCTATAAGTATCTCTAAATTACGCTTAGCATTCCTAACTGATCTTTTAACCTGACGTCTAAGCTCGAGATATCTATTAAAGTTAGCTGCCGTGCCATTGCGCTTATTAAGTCTATACGCTCTGTTACGCTCGTTTATGAACTCGCCTATTTCCCTAGTACACCACTTGGGCCTACCATGATTTCTAGCGCGCTTGGGCCTACGAGGAATAAACTCCATTTCAATTTCAATATTCATAAAACTTTCTTTAAACGCCACCCAATGCAAATTTGTGTCATTACCCATAAATAAGTTATCCCAGTCCACTACTCTCATCCTATCCGCAAAACTATCAAAATTAGCCCTACGAAAATCAGAGACTTCTATTACGTTACTATCCTTGGTGTTTACTATCAATAACTTAAACCTAAGAATTTGATGATCACTACATCCTAAACTCTCGCCTACTTCAAAACCTTCGACTATATTCTCGCCGTTTGTCATCACCAAATCTAAAATATTATCACCGCGCGTTGGTTCGGTAACCATCTGTCATAAAAAGTTACTGTATCTTCCATAAACTCAATCAATCTCAAACCCTCCTCATTACCAGTAAAAGTTTCATAATTAACATTAGGGCAGTTAAAGTCTCCGACAATTATACTATTCCGGTTGTCAATAAAGTTACCAAGAAGTGAGTAAAATCTAGTATCTGTATCGAGGAGTTGAACGGGAGGTCTATAAACAACAACAAAATTAAAACTAATACTACGCGCCCTAACTTCAACACATATCGCATTAATTGCTGCCGGAAAATCTAACTTAACCTCGATAGCCCTAAGGGAATTATGAAAGTACAGCAAAACGCCGCCACCAATCCTATGTAACCTATCATTAGTAAAGAGTTTAAAACCCGGTATATGAAGTTCCCCCAAGAAGTCCAGAGTCACGGTATTTAACCACGTTTCAGTGAGAGCAACTATATCGTAGTTGCCGGAATAAATTATCGCCTTAAATTCATTTAATTTATTTCTAATACTACGCGCGTTACAATAAAAGACGTTTAAGTTATTTTTTAACACGGGCCCGCGTTTTAAACTATTTTTCACTTCGGGCCTGCGTTCCCCGGACCCACAACGTTTAAAGAAGGCTTCGACCTATAGAGCTTTCGCACATTTTCGTCTATTAACCTACCTAGCCTAGCATTACCTATTTCATTAAAATGCACCCCCATCTTTTATAAAAAGGCTAAGATCACTGAATTCGAACCACAGCTTTACGAAGGGTACATTTTCCTTTGCACAAATCTCTTCTAATTTATTATTAAAAAATATTGTTTTTGACGTAATCCTAAGACCCAACCCGTGCCTAGGGGTAATACCTGGAACTAAAGACCTATCTGACCTCGCCTTCAGGGACCTAATTAACCCCCTATATCTCTCCTAAAGGTCAGGCACTCTCGTATCGGGCCTATACGAGTCGTTGCCTCCTACCATCGTCACCAACATCGAGTGACGGAAAGCAACGTCAATCCTATCCACTTCGTCTCTAACTCTGTCAACCCTGGCCCCTGGGAGACAGACCCTCCTCCTCTTGGTTGGATGCCGTTCAACGAACTCTTTGTCCATGTGGCGCACTAAAGAGTCCCCAATTAAAATAGTTTCCCCCTCATTCACGTCCCTTTCCAAATGGGCGAAAGGGTTCGAAACCTCGATAGGGGGGGGTGATTCCTATCACCTAACGTACGCGGCCTAGCTCCACCCTTAACTTCTCTAAATCTCTCCCCATTTACTACTCTCGGACTAACCTTAACTCCTTCCTGAACTCTATCCAACCTTCCCGACAAGCTACCTAAACTAGAAACTAGGTTACGCACCTCACCCTTCAAATTACTAACGTCTTCAACGTTAGTATTGGTTCGGCTACCGTCAACCGTAGCCCTACCCCTGCCCTCATCAAGCGTTGCAAGTCTTTCGGTTACCTCACGTACACTACTTTTTATGTCAACTATTTCCTCCATTAACTCGCAAAAGAAACAAACTGATCTCTCGGTAATCGCCATAGGACCGCCGTTATAATCTTTAAATTCCGAATACCACCGGTTTACCCTACACCTAACATACGACGCTTTCTGCGACGGCATCGCGCAGTTAAAATTAGTTTAAACCGTCACAAGTTTAAGTTAACTTAAGCCGACACGCTATGCAAACTTCTAAATCGCTAAAAACCACTAAAATTCAATTATTTAACTATGACAACGTGAATATAAATGGAAGTATATAAAATTCAAAACTTTCCAAAAGTAAAATTCTCAGCAATATGTAAAAGGAGATGCAATATCAGAGAGCTCACGAAATTACTCTAGCTGATAAAGTGATAAATAATGCCTTCTCAATTAATTGGTGATTCGGAGAGGCAGCGTGTGATGGATCGCATACGAGCAATAACATTTCGGGAAGCTCGTGATGCTGGAGCCACCTTTATAACACGTTCATGGTTGCCAAAAAGTTGCGAAGAAGTGAGGACTTCGTCAAAAGAAATTGGAATAAAACTTTGGATGAATGTGAAATGGATACAACCAAAACTGGGCGCCCAAATTAGCCACTCTCTCAGGAAACAAAGGACATCATTGAAAGCGGTACGCGTAAGCGAAAAAACAGCTGTGCTAAACTCTCTAGAGAGATCGAAGTGTTGAGAGGAAAGATCGTTAGTGGTGATATCATTCGACTGTAACGTCATAAGCAAGGTTTAAAGCCTTGGCATGAATTTCCAAAGCCAAGAAAAACTCAACTTAACATCGATGACAGAATGTGGTTTGCCCATTATCTTGAAGATTGGGATGTGGATGATTGCATGCATTTAGCTGTCTCCGATGAATTTTTTTTTTTACGTAACACATCGGCCTAACTACCAAAATGATCGAGTGTGGGCCACAACACCAGATGAAATCGATGACAATGAACATTTTCGCGAATTATTAAAAAGTCCAGACTGTGTTGGTGTGTTTGTTTTGTTCACTGCAAAGAAGCTCATGTGGGTGCTGAAGCCAAATGGTCAGAGTTGAGATGGACAGTATTTTCGTGATATTATTCTATCCCAGCATGTCATTCCTTTTCTAAGAAACCCAAACAATGTTATGGATGTCAATCAGATCACACTTCGGCACGATAAGGCCCCCTGCTTTAAGACATTAGCCACTCAACAGTTGTTGCGGAACCATGAGATCGATTTCTTTGGAAATGAAGAATGGCCAGGAAATTCTCCTGACCTGAACGTCTGTGAACACATTGGATCAGTTATAAAGGACAAGGTTGAATGTCTCTTGTTTCAGGAACCTGCAGCAAATCGATTTTCGAAGGATACAGTGACGCAACACGTTGAAACTGTTTTAGCAAATTTGCGTAACGATCAAGATCTATTCACGTCACTTTTGGCAAGCTACCGAAAGCGAATTCAGGCTGTCTTGGAAGCCAATGGCGGAAACACCAAGCTTTAATTGTTTCTCATTAAATGCAGGATTAAATTCTCTTTTGTAAGGTATGTTTAGTTTTACCGTACCTCTAATGGTTTAGGCCATGGGCGGGGGGGGCTAAGGTTTATTGGAGCCCCGTATAAGAACTGTAATACAAAGCAAATAATACCAAAAAGATTTTTTTAACGCCGTCCGTGATCTCATCGTTTCGAATTAATATATTAATAACGATACCACACAAAATAAAATTAGAATAAATACAGTCCAATTCGTAAACAAATTTTGCCTTGTTCTAATATTTGTATTACGAAATAGATCAAGAAACTATTAATTAAATTAATTTTAATTTCATGTATCTAACCTAAGGGGAAGTTATTATATTTCATTCCAATCGTATAGTAACGTGGTAACAAACGTCATCAACAATAAATATTATAATAGTTAATTTTATATATATATATATATATATATATATATATATATATATATATATATATATCAGCCCGTTTAAAAAGACTAGGATGAATGCGAATACAAGCATTTTATATTTCATAAATTCAAATATCGAAATCTTCCTTTATAGACATATATTATCCAGTTAAACTATAACGGCTGTTCTAAGCTATGCATGAAAATACATCTTCAATAACTCAGCCTGTCATGCATATTCGAATAGAGTCAAATAGTGAATTATCAAATCAAATAAATATATATATACAGGGTGTCCCATAAGTCCGGTATCATAGGAAAAATAATAAAAAAAGGCAAAACAAAAGCTTTTATTTATAGAACGTGCTCAATATGTCCACCATTGTGTTCAATACACAAATTCAGACGTGATACCCAGTCAGCAAGCACACGGTGAATGATGTCAGGAGTAATGGTGTTACATGCCCCAATAATGCGCTGCCGCAAATGTTCAACACTCCTAATTTTCTCTGCGTATACCAGCGCTTTCAAGTGGCCCCAGAGATAAAAATCTAGTGGCGTGAGATCCGGGCTTCTAGCTGGCCATTCCACAGGCCCTCGACGTCCTATCCAATAACCAGAAAATTGTTCGTACGGGTATTCCCTTACTTGGGTGCTGTAATGTGCAGGAGCGCCGTCTTGCTGGAACCATGTTGGGAAATTTCCTTCTTCGTTCAAGACACTGGGAAATGCTTCTTCCTTGAGCATACGTAGGTAGGTGCCTCCAGTGACATGTTCATCGAAAAGAGGGGGCCTATGATGCGATCCTTCCAAATGCCACACCATACCATCACCCGAGATGCACCTTGTTCCTTTGAAGAGGTATACCAGTGAGGGTTGTTTTGAGACCAGTAGCGGGTGTTCTGTCGATTTACCTCACCATTTCCATAAAAACAGCCTCGTCACTGAACAGAATGGTGGACGGGAAATTGGCATCCCGAGCATATGAATTATGGTTTGTAGAAATAGAAAAATATGAATTTCTCCTATGATGCCGGACTTATGGGACACCCTGTGTATATATATATATATATATATATATATATATATATATATATGCTTTAAAAGAGACCACATTACATGAATTTTATATTTTAGAAGTACAAACTAACATTTTATTTTCCATCTTCGCCATGACTTCTTTCCACAGTAGTAAATAACAAATTATTAACCTTAAGTTTCTGTAACCAAGTAATTGCAATTGTCTTTTTATCTTATTCCTCCTTTGTCTATAATTAAATATTTACTTAGTTACCATTTCATAAGAGAATCAACACCTATGAGCTTAAAAAATAGTTATTTTCCTGGCTTATTTCAAATCAGATAAGTTTACCAACAGTATATAATACACACACACACACACACACACACACACACACACACACATATATATATATATATATATATATATATATATATATATATACTGTATATAAAAAACGCAATAAAAAGATAGTTAAGTTTGTGCTAAAATACTATATTTTAATATATCCGCCTGAAAGAAAACTGGCTCTTGATTTTCTCAGGGTATACCATTTTTAACCGGGATTCTCTCTCTACATGTATTTGAATTGTAGAGAAACTTTTATTATCAATCTTTCTAATTCGTCATGACTAACACCTATTTACATTTCTTCTATTAATACTTCTCTAATTTAGCGTCTGTTAGCAGCTTCCTATTTTTTATTCTCGTAAAGGACGAGTCAACACTATTTTAAGGAATTGTTAAATTCTCAGAAAATTGTTTGAAAAGGTGTAATACAAGTTTTTCTAAATATTTAGCTACGTTGAATAGTGAAATTATTTTAAATGAGCGAAACTGTAGCAGAAGTTGCAATAAAATTAAGGAAAATCAACATTTGGGGGTTTTCAGCCTAAAACAATAAAATTAAGTATCAAAGAGTCGAGTTTAATAAGAAAGAGTTGGGTAGGTTCTTGAGAAAATAGAGTAAAGGAAGAGGATTCTCTCAAAACTAACTAAGTAGGTACTATTTAACAAATCATATAGAGAGAAAGTTTTTTGTACTTTTAGTCTTCGGCAAATTGTGACTGTACATATTTTTTTGAGCAATGTTATTTAAAAATACGTTATAAATCAATTTCACATGCTATATCTAAGTTCTAAGCATCCATTATTTGCATTTGTATGAGTCTAATATAGCTGTTCATGGACCATCCGTGAATATTGCAGAGTTCTCATGTTAAATTTAATACCTCATAAAGACTTAATTTTATTTCTTCTGTAGCTTGATATATTCACTACACTATATTCATGCACATAGCAGCTAAATCTTACGCTTATCTCCATAGTGATGAAGTGAATCTTACACACACTTATCTGTTGGAAACACACAAGAGACATTTTGGGTTTACAACAGTATGATACTTTATTTGATCAACCCCGATCTACCAGAAATCCTTCTTTAAACCATCGACTAGAAGAATTATACAGTTTTAGATGCTTTCACATATGATAAAAAGCTATAATTGTGTAAACAGTGCCATATTATGCAGGACACTTTAGGAGTTCATATAATTGTGCAATAAGATGCCAGTATGTCTGTTGTGACTTGTCATATGCTTAAGCTATCCCTGGAACAGAAGGGAAATACACAACTGTTCCAGGGATAGCTTAAACATATTTACCTACTTGACAAAGATTTTTAGGCCCTCTTCTGTCAAACTAACTGCTATATACTGCATGTTTAATATAGTTTCCTTAATAAAAATAAGTCACACCAAAAAGTCTCGCATCTGAACTTGTATACGCTTCAAACAGCGCAGTATTTATTTAAGAAATTACAATACAAGTTACTAATGGCAATAAAACTGTTCTATGTTTGATTCAAATGAAGAAAGTTCTTCTTTATTATTTTCTCTTTGTAATCTATGAACACTCTTGATTAAAAAATACATACAGTTTATGTCGTCAAAATGCCATGTGTGAAAAATGCTCTGCATGAATTCGTCCCCAATTAACCCACCCCTAATATCCCCAGTCTAACTGTAAAGTAGATTAAGTCTAGCCTTGTAGGGGTCAGACTAGAGATTCCAGAAATGGTCTAGAGCGGGCAGAGTAAATTGAGGTCCACAGTAGGATTCCTCACCAAATTAGGTTAGGGTAATTTACTTAGACTTTGTTAAGCTCTGAGTTGATGCTAGGTCTTAGACCACAATGTAGGCCTAATTTTACTGACCCAGCTTATATTATGTCCCCAAACTGGGTTCAAAAACACAACTGATCACTTACTGAGTGTTATTAGACAGTCCCTCTTCTCTTTGCTCAATTTTTGAGAGCGTAATTGTTGGTGGGGATCTTTTTCCGTTGTTTAGCCTCTTCCTTCTCTCTGTTCCGTCTTGTTCACATGTCCCTTCTTTTTCGTTCTTCCCGCGGCTTTTTCCACCAGCGTCCTCTTGGTTTTTTTTCGGTTGGTTGATCGGTAATGTATGTCTATTACCGAGCACGCTCTATCACACAGTATATAAATACTAATGTGGAGAATAACTCTGGTGAGCAACCAATTGGTTTCATCCACCCAGTTACTGATATAAAAGGAGTTTAATAATTGTTAAATTAACTACCTACCGACTCAGTGGACCATTTTCTTACCTCCCAACTACCCACACATATCAGTTTTCCATATACTGGGGGCCCCGGGAGATAAAAACTTGGTGTCATTGTCACCAATTTTTATGTCTGAGTGTAGACTAGCTAACTATTTGACTGTAAATGCCTGTTAATCTGATTAAGTGACTATCCTCACCTTCTCATGGAGAAGATGTAGCATTTAATTAGAAGAGAAAATATACATCCATAGGATGAAACTGTCCATGGTTTTTACCATAAGAAAAGCAAAAGTGAAAGTTAGAAGATAAAATTACAATTCCCCAGCATCTATTTTTTGTTGTAAAACTAGTCGCGCCTTTAACGCTGTTTGTCGCTGAGGTCTTGTGTCTGTCAATGTTGTGTAGGATGTATTACCGCTCCTACTGTCAAGGGGATAGTTAGTGGAAGTTCAGTGTCTCCAGTTGTTACTCTCGGTGGAGAGGGCTCTCCAAAGTCCATTGTTTTGGGTCCAAACTCTAGGGGGTACAAAAGAGAAATGTCTCTTGTTGTGTCAACCGTTGAAGTCCTTAATTTGACCACTCTTGTTACCCCTTTTGCCCCTGGTCTGAGTTCTAAAACTCTAACCAAAGGGCAGTATTGTCTTAGAGTACTGTCATGTATGAGAACAAGGTCCCCTACCTTAATTGTGTCAGACCAATCCTTCTTAGTCATTTGTTTATGTCTCTCCCTTAGACCCATCAAGTACTCAGTTTTCCACTGTTTAATGAAATGAGCTTTAACTCTAGTTAAGTGTTGTAACTTAGTCTGGAGCTCATCATGTTGTTGCGTCCAGTTTGGGTCTTCTGAAGAGTCTATATTGTAGTCCGGCAGGAGACTAACTTGTTCTCCCCGAATCAAATGATTTGGAGTTAATGGTTCCGTGTCATTAATGTTGTCACTCACATAAGTGAGTGGTCTATTGTTGATGATGTTCTCAATCTCAGCCAGGAGAGTGAGCAACTCAAACAAGTGTATCTGTTTTTTACCAATTGCTTTCTTCAAGCAATTCTTTACTGTCTGTATATTCCTCTCCCAGATAGAACCATACAAAGGAGAGGCAACTGGAATATACTTCCACTTTATGTTTGAATTTTGTACATATAACTGTGTGACTTCATTGCTTAACAAGTCGTTAATGACCTATTCACCAGCCTTGAAACATGTAGCATTGTCAGTCCAAACTGTCTTGGGTACTGAATGTCGTGCACAGAATCTCTTAAAGACAGCAACAAAAGATTCTGCTGTAAGGTCCTCCACAACATCCAGATAAACAGCTCGTGAGGCAGCACATGTAAACAGTAATTGTTTTCTTTTTTAGTTGTTAATGCTTGTACCATCTGATGTATTTCAATTTGGTAGTAAATGTTTTTTCATCTAGTTTCTCTTGTTTAGCCTCTGAGAAGCCTTCGGAACAAACAAAAACATTAAGGATTTCCTCATCTAAATTTTGTAACTTGTCAGTTGTGAGGACAAAAGCCGAGCATAAGAATTTTTTTGTTCCTCAGTCCAATCATCCAATTTTTCTTTGATTGTAGCTAAAAGTTTAGTAGCTGAGGCTCTGATTGCTCCCCTCTTTTTTACCAATTTACTAGTTTCAAGCGCTTCCACATCGTGATCAGTCTTTCCCTGTGAACAGACGTGTTTTATCGAGTGTCAAGTGTTACCAAGTGAATAAGTGGTTTCCGTTCAAGTGTCTTTAAAAAAAAAAAAAATAGTGTTTGGTGCATTCTTAACTAAATTACTTGGTTACTAATCATTCATTAACGAATATATTTTATTTATTGAATTTATTCATTACTATATTACTTGACTAAACCAAGGCTAGGGCCTTGTTTGTTCCCGAATCTGTTACTTCACGAGGTTTCATAAGGTTGAAATTCCCTTGGTTTGCCTTTGTTGTTTTTCAAATCTATCAGAAACGAGGTTTCTTAAGGTTCATTTCCCGTCACACACTACCTGACCTCCAGAAGGGTCACCTACCGTGGGAAAAAAGGATTAAGTCAGTAAACAGCGACAGATAAGTTCATTTAATACTTTTTCTTTAACATATATTTCGTCGGTAGCTTAATTATATATTCATTTAGCATAAAATTGTGTTACAAGAACCTGTTTCTGCGTTTCAAGAACATTTTTGCGGGTTTTCGCAGGTGACGGTACAATAAGCACGCGATAGACCTACGTTAATTTATTAATTTCCAAACGCTCGTTTTTTGTTTTGTTTGTTTTAACTAATTAAAAGCATGGCACCCCCGTCAAGTACTTGCAGTCGCTGTGAAGGGAAATTTGCCGCTTACGCGTTTACAATGGCTAATAATAATGAACAGTTAGTTTGCAGGTGGTGCTCAAACTGGAAGTGCTGAGGAACGAGTTAGAACGTGAGAAGGAGGCCAGAGTAAGCCTTGAAGAAAGGTGATGCTCCTGACGGCAAATTAGAATCCCTTGAGACTCCAGTTACGACCCCTCTGCCTCAGTTTCTGTTAATAATATAAATAGTATTAATAGCCCTCTCTCTTCTCCTAGTTCCCAACCCTTCGTTCGAGTGCGTAATGGAGCCCCATTGAGAAAACCTAAGACATGTCTACCAGTAATAACAAACAATAAGTTTTCTGTTTTAGGTTTTGAAGATGATGAACCGGAAATACGACTCGTTGGCGATTCCATTGTTCGAGGACAGCTCGAGGAATTCTGTGGGAGAAACCCTCGTCGTAGGCGCCGTTACTGCTACCCTGGTGCAAGGGTGGAGGATATAACTAATAGTGTTGACCAATTTACAGATGGTACCTCCGAGGACACAACGTATGTTATTCATGTCGGTACTAATAACGTTTTAAATTCTAGATCGGAAGAACTGCTGGCTAGGTACAGGGACTTACTAGAGCGATTAAAGGAAAAAACTAATAAGATTGTTTTAACAGGTATACTTCCTCGAATTATCCATCGTAACGATTTCTACAGCAAGGCGACCTATATTAACAATAACCTAAAGTCTCTTTGCCAACAGGAAGGAGTGCATTTTGCAAATTTTTGGAACAGTTTCTGCGGCAGGAGGGACTTGTTCCTCGAGATGGACTTCATCTTAATGACGTAGGAGCTGCGCGTTTAGGAAGACTATTTCATAATACTGTCTCTTCTTTTCAGGCTGCCGTAACTCGAACGGTCCCAGCGTAAATTCCATAAATTTCCACTGCGCTCGCGAAGTTGTCGCAATTACAAACAATTTGAAGGTTCTATCCTTAAATGCTCGTAGCCTACGAAATAAAATAAACGAATTTTTTTCTTTAATTGCTTGTAAAGACTATGATATAATTGCGATAAATGAATCGTGGCTTAGCACTGAAACTCGTGACTTTGTAGGGGAGTATCAAATTAAAGGTTATAGACTTTTTGTTAAAAACAGAATAGGTAGGCGAGGAGGCGGTGTTATGTTGTATATCAAAGATAATATAGCGAACGTTATAGAAGTAAAGCACACAATTCCAGAACCGATAGATTCGACTATAGCAGAACTTAAATTGAACGATTTCAAACTTGTTGTTGCGGTTATATATAGGCCCCCTAATCAAACAGCTGATACGGACGAAGCGTTATATCGTGAACTAAAGCGAATAATCGGTAGTAGCAGGCTTTAGTATGGGTGACTTTAATTGCGCCAACGTAAATTACGATACAATGCAGGGAGACGCGGAAGGTAATCGTTTAGTTAATTTTCTCGAGGATAGCTTTCTTATTCAAAAGGTTGGGGAACCTACGAGGTTGGACAGTATTTTAGATTTAGTAATAACTACGGATGATAGGCTAATTACTGATCTTCAAATAATAGAACCGTTGGGCAATAGCGATCACAATATGGTAGAGTTTGTCCTCTCAGTAAGTCACTCGAAACCAGCTAACTCGACTAAAATTCCTAACTTCCAGCACGCAGACTTTAGTAAATTTCGAAATAAATTGTCACACGTCAATTGGGAAAACGTGATGGGGAACTCCAACGCAAAACTAATGTGGGAATCGTTCGAAACAGTATTTAGGACTATAAATGAGGAATGTGTACCGTACAAAATTAAGCGTGCGAAAGTAAACAACAAGCCCTTGTGGTTTACTTCTAGAGTAGGAGACATTATAAAGAGTAGAGATAGGGCTTATAGGCTATATAAGTGCGATAAAGATAATCTGTTGTTACGAAACAACTACATATCTCTAAGGCGTGAAGCGAAAAGTGTAATAAAAAAGTCCAAGCGCGAATTTGAAATCTCCATAGCTCGTGACGGTAAAGAAAACCCCAAGCGATTCTTTCAATACGTCAATAATAGAAATCCAGTAAAAAGCGTCTTGGGGCCTTTGAAAAATGTAAACGGAGATCTAGTTTCTGAAAAAAGGAAATGGCTACCTTGCTAAACGAATTTTTTACGTCAGTTTTTACTATAGAAGATGTAACGAATATCCCTACGGTCACAGACATAATACCTTTTGATAATGGTAATATTTTGGATAATATTGGTTAGTGAAGGGGAGTAACGCTATATTGATAAAATGAAAACGCGTAAATCACCGGGGCCGGATTCCATATATCCCATACAACTAAAAGAATTAAAAGATAGCATTGTTGCCGCTAACAAAGATTTTTAATGCGTCTATTTCTGAGGGGTGCGTACCAGATAATTTCAAGTTAGCAAACGTAACACCTATCTTTAAGAAAGGCGATAAAGGTGCGGCGGGAAATTATAGGCCAATCAGTTTAACGTCTGTTGTAGGTAAGCTACTGGAATCAATAATTAGGGATCGTATAGTCGAACACTTAGAAGTGTATAAGCTAGTTAGAAATACGCAGCACGGATTTAGGCGAAACAAATCTTGCTTAACTAATCTTTTAGAATTTTTCCAAAGCGTGGTTGACGTTTACGATAGACATCGGGCGGTTGATGTAGTGTATTTAGATTTTCAAAAAGCGTTTGACACCGTGCCGCACAAAAGACTCATTGAAAAAACTAAGGCTCATGGAATCAGGGGTGTAGTAATAAATTGGCTAGAAGAGTGGTTGCGAGGCAGGAAACAGAGGGTGGTCGTTGATGGAGCGGAGTCGTGTTGGGCTAATGTAGCGAGTGGCGTTCCTCAGGGTTCTGTATTGGGCCCCTTGCTTTTTCTTATATATATTAACGATTTAGATGTCGGCCTAGTCAGTACAGTTTCAAAGTTTGCGGATGACACGAAGCTGGGTGGTAGGGCGATTAATGACGAAGATAGAGGTAAAATTCAGGAAGATCTGAATAAAATCGTTGATTGGTCAGTCACATGGCAAATGAGATTTAACGTTGATAAGTGCAAAATTTTGCATATAGGTTCGCGTAACGGTAATTTTGCGTATAGTATGTCAGGGAAAGATTTAACAAGCGTAGAGCAGGAAAAAGATTTAGGAGTTATAGTCACTGGTGATTTAAAAGTAGCGAAACAAAGTACAGCAGCGGTCAATAAGGCGAACAAAGTGTTAGGTTTTATAGCTCGAAATTTTGAGTACAAATCGCGCGATATTATAGTTCCACTTTATAAATCATTAGTTAGACCCCATTTGGAGTACGCGGTCCAATTTTGGAATCCGTATATGCGCAAAGATATAGACAAAATCGAAAGAGTTCAAAGACGAGCAACTAAGATGATTCCGGCTTTAGGTCAAAGTCGTACGAGGATAGGCTTAAGGAGTTAAAATTGACAACACTCGAGACTAGGAGGTTAAGGGGTGATCTAATCCAGGTTTTCAAAATTATGAATGGGTTTGATAACGTAGATAGAGATAGCTTTTTCGAAATATCTCAATATAATAGGACTAGAAATAACGGGTGTAAGTTGACAAGTAGAAGGTTCGAGACAGCAGTTGCGAAAAACTTTTTTACGCATAGAATAGTAAATAGCTGGAATAGTTTGCCGGTAGAAGTAATTAGTAGCACGTCTATAAACATGTTTAAAAATCGATTAGACGCATATGTTGATAGAAAGGGTATAGTTTAAGGTAGTAAAATTAAGGCTTTGTGGGATAGATCCCACAGCTCATCACAAGTGTTGTGGGATATAGGGAGGCAGCGTCTTGGGTTAGGGGATACTCTCTGTCCTTACACACCCCTATTTAAAGAGATTCCTCTGCCGAGCGGTGCCCCCCATAGTACTGTGAGGTATTGAAAAACTCATGATCTTCACTTGCCCCACAAACACCTTTAAATGGGAGACCCAAAATGGGTGCACACACATTTCTACATTACTGTACAGTCTTTACAGCCACACCTACACTTTTTCTCGTAAGTGTATATATGATGTGTATATGATTGTAAATTTTGACTTGGTCCGAATCGATATGGACCGTGACTTGATGGATACCGTAATGAAATTGACTGGATTCTTTGGATCTGATATATTTGCATGTCCGTTATAAATAGATATAGATTGTACATATTTGTGGATAGTAGTGTATTATGACTTGATCCACTGGATCGAGAGATTCTATCTTTAGTTTTAAATCGATAATTAATTAGTTTTAAATTGATAAATATTTAGTTTCGTAAAAATTGGCTGTTGCCAATTTACCGGCAGTTTTTACATAAATTTCTCATGTTCTTGTGGTTCGGAACCCACGTAAAATTGTAGGTCCCCTCCGCCACCACGGAGGACATACACAATACACGATTACGAACACAGTTAGGTAGACCAGCCATGAGTGGATCCTAGGGTCTTTGTTGGTCTGAAACATTATAACATTATAACATTATAACTTCCCAACCATGTCTCCATACTTTTTTCTGGAGTGACTTCAGTTTCATTACCCATTTTTTTGGTTTAATATTATAAATGATATTATCAATGATATCTATAATTACATTTTCAGACTATGTAAAAAATTTAATTCACTGGATTTAAACTATTGTACCAGAAATAAAACAAAAAAGGGTAACCAACTTCTCGACTGCCCACCCGGGAGCGCCATATTGAAAAATTATTGAAAAATTATTTTGAGAGATTATTTTTATTTAGGTGCAATATGAACGCTAAGTTTACTTTAAATAGGCACAGTAATTATAGAAATAATAGTGGCCCATTTAGACACTGTCAACATAGCTACAGACTTTTTCACTGTAGGCTGCAGTGGTTTTAAGGTTAAAATTTGGTCGGCAGTCAGATTACTAACTATGGTCAAGCTAAATTCATTAAAATTAATTTAGACTTACCACAAATGAAGTTGCCAGTTGAACGTTACCCTTTCTCTTTCTAACTAGTCCATAAGTTTCATTTAGTTTTCAGATTTTGAATTTTTTTGTTAAGTCACTATTTGGCACCACTGCTAGGTTATTTATTCATAGGGGCTATTTCACAGACCTAGGTTTTGCAGTTTAAGTTAGGCTAGGGCTGTATTGCCCTTAAGTTTTTGTTTTTAAAGGTTTAATGTTTTGAAGGTTTATACTTAAGTTAAGTTAGGGCTATATTGCCTTTAAGTTTTAAAAGGGGCTATTCCAGCCATTTAATTATTTAGTTAGGGCTGTTGTAGCCCGGTTCGAGTTTCTTCTAGGTACCTAGTTTCAATCTCTTACCTCAGTTAAGTATTTTGATTAAGCTACTTACACGTAGTTCTGGTAGCCCACTATTTAGTTAAACAGGGTTTTAGTTTTTAGTTTAATTGCAGTGGTTAATATTTTAGATTTAAAGGTTGACTGTTATTTTTTATATTTTTATTGGGTTCAGAATCCCAGCTGAGCCGTGAACGGCCAAGCTCTGAAGGGCCAGTTTAACCTACAGCCCAAGTTAAGCTAGACTAAAAACTTGCGGACTTGGAGATCCTATTAGGTCCTACCTCAGGGTTGCTGACTCGATGTGGGCTTACCTTAGGCTTCAGTTGAATAAAATTAAGATAAAAAACAAAAGGGGCGCTATTTATGGGCTTCTTTCTAAACCTTGCAACAACAACACAACCTGCACTATTGCACGATGCAAGAATCTTGTATCTAAACAACCAAACTGAATTGCAAGAGAGCTCTCTATAAGACCACACCCTGTAAGTGCCGCATTCAACAAACGAGTAGGAAGGACACGCAGCGCCCCACAAAAATGATGCCACAAGAGTGCCCAAACAATGTTGCCACAAGAGCCCAAAAATGCTAGCTCTAAATTAAGTAAATTTTTCACTAACCTTATAATTATGAGATGGTTATATATACACCTTAACTTAATATATACAAGCAATGCTGCATCAATCAGCTTAGTCATCATATCGCCTTGGGACAACAATAGCTCTTCCTCTTCTAGATTTTCTAACACTCCCACCGAAGAGGCATTGTTGTCATTACCTTCTGCAAATTTAGCCAAGCCTTCTCCATGAGGCTGTAACTCAAATGTTTTATCTTGACTATCTGTGTTTTTGCTGATTTCTAAAGCATAGAGTTTTTGTATAGGTCTCTTTAATTTTCCTCCTGAAGTCTTTACCAGTGCAAACCTAACTAAACTGTCTTTGCCAACAAACAACTCTTCAATTATGCCAAGCTTCCAGCATTACCTTGGTCTTTCATCCCCGATCATTACCACTTCTCCCACCTTGATACAATTTGCATTGGAGCCCTTTACATTGCCTGATGGGTAATAACTGAGTTCTGGCAAGTATTCCATCGGCCACCTCTTCCATAACTGATCTTGTAGCTCTTCAAGGTACTTGAACCTTCTGGTTAACTCTCCTTGAGTGCTCTGGATAGGCTGCAAGTCTTCTGGCAAACTGGGGCTTGATGTTAATCGTTTACCACAAAGAAAATGATTTAGTGTCAATGGCTCTGCATCCTGCATACTGTTATAAACAAAAGTGATAGGCCTATGGTTCACCATTGCTTCTGCTTCACACAAAACAGTGCAGAATTCTTCTTTGCTCAAATGAGCATTAGCTAAAAGTTTCTTTAATGGACACTTTACACTTCTCACTAGCCTTTTCCAAAATCCTCCCCACCATGGTGCAAGGACCAAACTTCTTGGAGTTCCTTTGCAGCCTTTTTGAAGGTGTTTGTATTATCCGATATGATTTTATTTGGGAAACCCCTTCTGTTCACAAACCTTTTAAAGGCCAAAAGAAATACATCACTACTTAAGTTGCTTACCAACTCCAAATGGATTGCTCTGGTGGTAGCACATGTGAAAAAACATATATAACCTTTGTTAGACTCCCCTTGCTTATGATGCATATCCAGGATCAAAAGTTCCACAAAGTGCCACCCAAAAGGTAGCAAAATTGGATGTCTTTTCTCCTCTGGAAGCCCAGAAAACTGTAGTCTACCTCCTACTCTCAATAAGTCCTGATCCAAAAACACATCCAAACCCTTGAGAGCAGAATGTGTTGGCAGAACCTGTAATGGACTGCTGGTAAGCAATTCCCTCTCTTCACTAAATTTTTCCTTCTGCACATATACCACCCAGTATTGCCTGGCTTGCTGAATCTCCTTACTGTTCAGAATTGCTTCCCTTCTTGTTTCTCCCTTAATGTTGTTTGTAAATCTATATACCCACGCTGTCACTCTTAACAGCCTTTACAGACTGCTAATGTCCTCAAGCCTCAATATGGGGTCATGCTGCATAACTTGACAACTGTTCACAGTGCATTTTCTCATTTCACTCACCCATTCTTCTTGAGCCTGGCATTCTCCTACAATAGGCTGATTAGAAGGCCAGTTTTCACTTCCAAGTTTTAGCCACTCTGGCCCATTCCACCACAAACTTGACTGTGCAAGATCTTTCACTGAAATTCCTCGTGTTGGTAAATCAGCTGGGTTTTGGGTGCCTGGACAATGCTTCCATTGCTTGGGATCTGTGTGTGCTTGAATTTCCTCCACCCTATTGGCAACAAATGGTTTCCATTTCCTTGCCTGGCTTCTTAACCAGTGCCAAACTATAGTGGAGTCTGTCCAATAATAGCTTGGAATTTCATAGAGGGCCAAAGACTTTTGCACTGTAACTGCAAGCCGACTAGCAATAACTGCACCCATCAATTCCAACCTTGGAATAGAAAGCCTTTTCAAAGGTGCTACTCTGCTCTTTGCAGCAACCAACCTGCAACTTACTTCCTCTTTGAATGTGCCTCTTATATAAATACAAGTTGCATAGGCTTCCTCACTTGCATCACAAAAGATGTGCAGCTCCAAATTGTCTGGACTATTGTTCAACTCTCCAAAGTACCATCTTGGGATTTCAATGTCTCCAAGATGTGCCAATTCTTTGAACCAATATTTCCACCTTACCACCATATGATCAGGTAACTCTTGGTCCCAACCAAGTCCAATTTCCCAGAGGCTCTGAAACCAAATTTTTTACTTTATCACAAATGGAGCCAGGAATCCAAGAGGATCAAAGACCTTGAAGCCAAACTAAGAGCTGTACGTTTTGTCCACCTTGTCTCATTCTCAGCCAGCTCTACTAAAGATTTCCCATTGAAGGTAAACAAATCTCTCCTTGCTGCCAAACAATGCCTAGCACCTTTGTGTCTATTGCCCACAACTCCTTAATACCAGAATCCTCAATACTTTCTGCTGCATCAGGTACTACACAGGACTGACTCATAAACTCTTGTAATTGAGAATGATTGGTCTGCCATTTTCTAAGCTCCATGCCAGCCTCCCTCATTATAGCTCTAGCCTCCATGAATATCTGTTTAGCCATTTCTGTATTATCCACGGAACACAGCAAATCATCAACATAAAAATTTTTCCTTATGTGTTCAATAGTGTTAGGATAGACTTCAGAATATTTCTTAAAATGGTACTGCATAGTAGCTGCCAACAGAAATGGACTAGAGCTGAGGCCAAACAACACTGACTTCATTCTATATGCTTGAACCTTAGGTTCATTTTCCAACAAGTCTTTCGTATCCACCCACAGATACCTTACTGCATCTCTGTCCTCTGGTTTTAACTTTATCCGCAAAAAGGCTTGCTTCACATCTGCAGTCAATGCTACTCTACCAAACCTGAATCTCAGTAACAAGGAAAATAAATCTGCATTTAAATTTGGCCCAGCATCCAAACAGTCATTCAAGGACACACCACCTTTGTCCTTGACTGAGCCATCAAAAACTACCCTCAGTTTGGTGGTAGTTTTGTCTCGCCGTACCACTGCATGGTGTGGTAGATAATGTGCCTCCTGGCTCACCAGCTCACCTTGCACCCTTTCAGCATAGCCCTCCTTTACATAGCTTAGGATGGCCTCATTGTATTCAATTAACAACTCATTTTTTCTTAGCCTGTGCTAGCTGAAGGTTTGAACTGGGTTTGCAAGAATCCTTCCAAGGGAGGCCAACTTCATAGCAACCATCTCTAAACCCAATCCCTTTTCCAATTGCTCTAAAACATCACTGTTCACTGGACTCGCCTGCATCTCCTGTTTGTCCTTTATGCCAATGGATTCAAGTTCCCAAAAGGCTTTCAAATGCCTTTCCAAACCATGGCTGTTCTCCTCAATCTTAACAAAAAGAGCTTTAACCTCCATTTCATTGCAATACCTCCCATGTAGCATTCAGCTTAGCTTACTTTCAATAGCTACCGGACCTCGAAGTCCCAATAATAGTCAGCTCTAATCAAAAGACTAATATCTTCTGTTCCTTCAAACTTATTATTGCCCAAATTAATTCCTTTAATTTGCAATTCTTGGACACATGCCATATCTAAACAAATAGTGACTGGAACACAAAGTTCCTCAATCTCTACAGCTTGGACCTTGACAGTGGGACTTTGTGGGAACAACCCCTTAACCAGAACTTCTACCTTCTTAACTTTGGTTCGGTTTTGAACTGAACCCCCAAACCCAGAAATTCTTAAATTTTCCCTCTTAAGTTTTTTAAACTTCAAATTTCTGGAAATTCTGGTCTTCATAAAGCTACACTGGCTACCACTGTCAAACAACACTCTTACAGTAGCTTCTCCATCATTCCCAATTAATAATGTGCAGCTGTTTGCAATAATCCCCCTTTACTTTTACTCCCTTTCATAGCAGTGGCATGTGCCACTGATGTCTCTACTTCTGGGGTAGGCCTACTAGGAGTGTTTTCACACAATAATGGCTGATGCCGGCCATGGCATTTTTTGCACAAAATTTTAAACTTACAAAACCTTGCTCTGTGACCTTTCAAAAAACATTTAAAACATGCTGTGGACTTAGTTACCCTGTCCTTTCTCTCCTCAAAAGGTAAAGCCTCAGCCACCTCACATTTATATGACTTGTGGTTGCCTTCGCAAAATATGCATTCCTTGATTCCCTTTAATTTATTCTCAGAGGATGCATGTAGAGCTGACACTGTACCTGGGCTATTCCTTTTTGTAGAAACTTTGGTGCTGTGCCTGCCTTTGTCCCCTTGTTTAACATCCCACTGTGCAAACTCAATTCCCTCTCGTCTTGCTAATTCTGTGCCTAAAAGACTTAACATCTGCTGAAGGATGTACACATGTTCTGTAGAGTGTCCCCTACTTAATTCAAGCAAAATTGAGCTAGGCAATTTAGACTCCAGTATAGTGACCAACATTATACCATACCTTTCCATTCCTACACCCAAGTTGTCCAGGGACCTAGTTCTAACTTCAAATTCATCATATAACTGCCGTAACTCCTTGACACTATTGGGATTATTAACAGGAGGTATAGCTAAAAGTTCGCGGAGGTGGCTTTTAATTAAGATCTCTGGCTTACCAAACCGTTTTTTAATATATCCCAAGCCACATTATAATTAGCCTCTGTTAATGCTAATCCTGCTATTGTCTTTGCTGCCTCCCCTTCCAAGAGGGACTGCAAATAATTAAACTTCTCCACCGCTTAACACTTGACTAGAATGAACTGCTGATTGAAAACTGTCTGCCCATCCTTGCCATTCCTGAATACTCCCAGAAAATGTTTTGAGTACAAGCCTCGGTAATTGAACTGCAGATCTGTTAACCTTAACTTCACAAACACCATTTGTTGAGGGTTGTGTTCATTATTAGACCTGGTCTCTAACTGTACTGAGCTGCTAAACTCTTTGCTCTGTGGCATACTTTAATTATATCATCAATAATCTCTTCAAAGTAAATTATGTTATTTTCTATTTCATCCTCTTCTATAAGAGCCTCAATTTTAACATTTACTTCGCTTAGAGCAACCTTTTTAGTTTCTAATATGGAAAGCTGCGCAGTCACTAAGCTTAAATCCTCTTGCTCTATGGCAGAATCTATAGTGGCAATGACCTTTGTAATTAGACCTTTGTAGGCGCTTCTCCTTTTTTTAAACTTGTTCAATTCAGCTGCACTCATCTTCAATGCAAACAACAATTGGGCTCAATGCCAAATAAGCTGAATTGGCAAAAATACTTAACCAAACTGATCAAACTCAAATTTTGCTTTTTTCAAATAAACTGAATTGCTTGGTTGGGGTACTGACCAACCACCAGTATGGAATACCAAATTTTCCACCCAAGTAACTGGCGCACTGAAGTCTGCAACCTTCGCCTACGAATAATAAACCAAAATCAACCAAACCGGAAAAAATGTAGGCCCAAAACAACGACAGACGAGTGGCCAAGTTTCGCAATTGGGCGACCAAACTTTCTACCCTGGGACCTTAACCCTTTAACGCCGAACGTTTTTGTAGGGTTAAGTCTAAATGCGTGTATTTAAAACGGTACGTATTCGACCCAGTCGGCGTTAGAAGGTTAACTCAATAATAAACCAAAATTAACAAAACCGGTAAAAATGTAGGCCCAAAACAACGACAGACGAGTGGCCAAGTTTCGCAATTGGGCGACCAAACTTTCTACCCTGGGACCTTAACTCAATTATGCTCAACCCGTCTAGGCCTAACTTGGGCTACAATTTGCACAATCAGAACTTTGCCGGAAAATAGTCACTGACTCAGTCTTGGGCTAGAATCCGGTTCGAAGGACCATGTTATTTTTTTATTTTTATTGGGTTCAGAATCCTAGCTGAGCCGTGAACGGCCAAGCTCTGAAGGGCCAGTTTAACCTACAGCCCAAGTTAAGCTAGACTAAAAACTTACTGAATTGGAGGTCTTATTAGGTCCTACCTCACGGTTGCTGACTCGATGTGGGCCTACCTTAGGCCTCAGTTGCATAAAATTAAGATAAAAAACAAAAGGGGCACTGTTTATGGTTTTCTTTCTAAACCTTGCAACAACAACACAACCTGCACTATAGCACAATGCAACGATCTTGTATCTAAACAACCAAACTGAATTGCAAGAGAGCTCTCTATAAGACCACACCCTGTAAGTGCCGCATTCAACAAACGAGTAAGAAGGACGCGCAGCGCCCCAAAAAAGTGATGCCACAAGAGTGCCCAAACAATGATGCCACAAGAACCCAAAAATGCTGGCTCTAAGGGGCAGGGACAATTCGACGTGGCCGACTCGATGCGACCCAACTCGATGTGGCCGACTCGATGTCAGGACAACTCGATGTCAAGCCAAGTCGATGCCAGGCCAAGTCGATTTCATTTTCTTTATATATTTAATGTAGGTTAACTGAATGCCCGGTTAGGTGAACTGTACGCCCTTGACGATTGGTTAGGTTAAGTTGTGATATTTTCGTTAAAACTAACGAAAATATCCCTAAGGGATATCACATCGAGTTGTCCTGACATCGAGTCGGCCACATCGAGTTGGGTCGCATCAAGTCGGCCACATCGAATCGTGCCCAACCCAGCTCTAAATTAAGTGAATTTTTCACTAACCTTACAATTATGAGATGGATATATATATATATATATATATATATATATATATATATATACTAGTGATGGATCGAGTGGTCGGTTTTTCACAACCGCGGTTGCGGTTGTGTTTGCGGTTGTCGAATTTTTTCCAACCGCGGTTGCGGTTGCGGTTATCATATACTAGGAAAAATGCGTAATTATTAACTGGATTTAGCCACTATAGTGCGATTTAGCCACACTTGGTGCATAATATATACTAAAGAGTATTTATTTAGTAAATACCTTATGTTGAACACAAGTTTTGCAATACACCGCTACCGCTATTTGTGTGTTGCAAAACTTGTGTTCAACATAAGGTATTTACTAAATAAATACTATTTAAATGAAGTATATTCTAAACTTATATAGCTATTATGAAAGAATAGGTCAAATTAATTAAAACCATATTTTGCACTAAGTGTGTTACCAGGATGAGGGACGAGGACCCATCGCACTGTTCATCCCACCTACCACTTTCCCCAGCCTCCACCCATTGGAAAGTTATGGATTATTATTCATTTGAAAAACTGATGTCAAACTTAATGACAGGCAGTGTGAATTTCAAGAATAATATTTTTGCTGCATTTTCACCTTTCAAGCGGCAACGCCTCTCATCGTACAACGTTCCCGCTCCACTGAAGAGCTGCTCGCTTGGAATGCTACTTGAAGGGCAAGCAAGATATGTTCTTGCAATACAGCCAATTAAAATTAACTAAGCTTTTACAACCGCAACCGCACTTATGGAACGGCGGTTGCGGTTACGGATGCGGTTGTGAATTTTTGTGCGGTTGTAGTGCGGTTGCGGTTGCGGTTGCGGTTATTCGATCCATCACTAATATATACACCTTAACTTAATATATACAAGCAATGCTGCATCAATCAGCTTAGTCATCATATCGCCTTGGGACAACAATGGCTCTTCCTCTTCTAGATTTTCTAACATTGACTTTAAGTTGCTCGGTTAATTGGGGAACTACAAGAATTTTTTATAAAAAACTAGCCCACTTGATCCAGCAGTCAAAATTTTTTGAATGAATTTCAAAGAGCTGAGTTTTTCAGTCTCAAAAACTTTTTCTTTCTTCTTTTTGTTAATTAGGGGAACTCAACTTCACTAGTTGGTTGGTTAGAAACAAGGGTTATTATTTTTTATTCTAAATTTATTTTCTGGTAAATATTTGTTTTGTTTATATTTTATTTGGAAATATATGTGGTTATTTCTACACATCAACTTTTTTTTAACAGTTGGAACATAGTGAAAGTTGACTTGTAGGCTTTCATTAGCTTCAGCTATTTCTTTTAGCCTGTTTCTTATAAAGATGTTCTTACTATTAATGCTATAATTCTGTATCCAGGCAAGACAAATCTGACTGTCGAGCCAGATGTGGACATCAGTTATGTTCACATCATGGTAAGCATCCTTAAGCACTGAAATGGTTTTAATGGCTAACGCAGCAGCCAATAGTTCCAATTGAGGTATGGTTCGGGTAGATTTGAGAGGTGCAACTTTCCCTTTTGCATAAATTAGATGACTTTCTGTAGGACTTACAAGGTACGAACAGCACCCATAAGCCTGTGTGCTTGCATCAGCAAACACATGAAGTCTCTGGGGTGGGTTTATCCCTAAACCCACAGCACCTTTGTATTTTAATGTTCTGCACTTTTGTTAAATCAGCAGCTAACTTCTTCCAAGATTTTTGATCTTCAGTTGTTATTGGCTCATCCCACCCAACATGTGTCCTCCAACTTCTTGGAGGAGAATCTTTGATTTTATTGAAGGCAGGAATAGACCCATGGGATCAAAATTTTTTGAAGCCTCTGACAATATTTGTCTTTTAGTGTTAGCTTCCTCATCAAGTTTAAAACCTTTAGTGCAGATTGAATCATGATTGTTAGAAGTTGCATCCAAATACCAGTTCATACCTAAAGTTTTAACTCTGTCTGATGGTTCAGTAAGACCATTATTATTCTTTAAAATCTTTTTCTTTAAATCCTCATCATTTGAAATCCTCTCTAAGTTCAAAGTTACCTTGTTGCATAATGTTTTGAGAGTGTTCATAGACCTCAGATAATTCAGATTTTGTTGATGTTGAGCCTATTAGATTGTCTACATAAAAATGTTCCTTGAGGAAGTTAGGTGTTAAAGAGTTATTAAACTGGTTCAAATGATGTCTAATTGTCAGGGTAGCGTACGATTCAGCGCCGCCACTTCAGCGCCGACGTTTCAGCGCCGCCATTTCAGCGCCAGGCCACTTCAGCGCCAGATTATTCAGCGACGGGCCCTTTCAGCGCCCGCCACAATAGTTTCAAGACAACCCAATAAAATGTGCAGGCTAAGGATCGATATACTGTATGTAATGAAAATAATTAATTCAATTTTTTTATTTTATGTGCAGGTACTAATTTTTTTTTATAATGGAAGGAAAATAAAGGGTTCACAAATTCTGAAATAAAAAAAGGAAAAATGATATGTGTTGGGAGCAAAATACTCTGAAATTACATCATTAGTTATATGAATAAATATTCTTAACCTAACCTAACCTAACCTAACCTAACTTGAAGCCGGCTAACTACGGCTAACGCCTGCGGCGGGCTGTTTTTAACCTAACCTAACCTAACCAAACCTAACCTAACCTAATTCCAACACTAATTTTTTTATAATGGAAGGAAAATAAAGTACCATAACCAAAACCAAACCAACATTATACAAATTTAATAACAACAAGTAATGTTAATAAAACAAGTAAAGTCAAAACAAGTATAGTCAATAAAAACAACAGAGAAAATGACCGGCGCTGAAAGGGCCCGTCGCTGAATAGTCTGGCGCTGAAGTGGCCTGGTGCTGAAATGGCGGCGCTGAAACGTCGGCGCTGAAGTGGCCCATCCCCTAATTGTCAATACTAATAGGCTAGGTGAGCAATTGGCTCCAAACAACACAACATTGAATCTATAGGTTATGAACCCTTATTCAAATCAAATGGATCCCTGAACCATAAGAACCTAAGTTGGTTCTTGTCATATTCATTTTTAAGATTTATTCTCAAAAATGCCTTTGAAATGTCACTTTGTAAGGCATATTTATCTAACCTGAACCTGAGTAACATCTTCACAAGGTCAGAAATGAGATTAGGACCTTCAATCAGGCAATCATTCAAACTGTGTTTATCACTGTCTTTGAGGCTACAGTTATATACTACTCTGAGTTTTGTTGTTGGGGCATCTTGTCGATAAACTCCCCTGTGAGTTAAATAATGACAACCATCTCTTTCAAAAGGGTTATTTGTTACTTCTTCAATGAAGCCTTTCTGTAGCTGTTCTTTGAAGACATCACTGCACATTTGAATTCTATTATCTTGTTTGAGCTTTTTCATTACTTTATATAAATGTCCTTTAGCTACTTTGAGATTATCTCTTAAAGTTGGACAATTTATTTTCCAAGGTAACTCAACAAAATAACTATTGTCTTTGCACTGAATGGTGTCTTCAAATCTTTCTACCATTAACTGATCTTCTGAAGTTTGATTTGTGTCATGTATACTCACAGATTCTAGCAACCATAAAGTTTGAATTGCCTCATCCAGAGTTTCATTTGATAGTGATGAATTAATGTTCTCAGCTGTTATAATATTATTCAAAGTGTTTCTATTCTTACAGGTGTTATGTAGGACTGAGTTGAGGCACATAGTATGTATTTGTTAGTCATGAACTATTTTGGTTTAGGTCTAGGTTGTATCTGGATAGGTCACCCAAAGGGGCTATCCCTGATGGTGTCTGCTAAGCTATACCATTACCTATCTTCACTATTCCCCTATGAATAAGATGAATATAATCTGCCCCCATTAAACTTTCAGTGTTAGCTACTGTGTTGTTTCTGATATGTCTATCATCTATATTGTACTGTTTCCTCAAATGATTGATGGTTTGTTCTAGTTTGGGTACAACCAGTTTGTTTTGTCCTACTTTTGGAATAATGACTGTTTTAATTTTTTCTAATTCATTTTCCACATGTAATTGCAGGTCAATTGTCTTATAGCTATTTTTGTTTGAGTTATCCTTAACAAAGGATGTGATATTGAGTTCTTGTTCATTCGGGTTTGGTGTCAAACCCAATTTATTAACTAAATTTTGCGAAACAAATGTTTGTTGAGAACAAGAGTCTATAAGACATCTCACTGGAGTGGTGCTACCCTCACCATTCACTAAGTCCAAAGTAATAGTTGGTAAAAGAACCTCAGTGTTTTTTGTTACGTTGTTTGAACAAACAGAATGTCCCATGAAAGTGGCATTTTCTTGATTATCTTTGTTTGGAGGAGGTATCTTTTGAGTTTGAGTATTGTTATTTGGACACTTCAGTGAATCACACATTGATGAGACATGTGAACTTTTACAAAACTTACAATTGAATCTTAACCTAGATTTACAGTCTTTCTTATAATGTCCCTGGCCAGTACACTTTTTACATAGGTTCAACTGTTCACACCTTCTAGATCTTGAGTTAAAGTCTAAATATTTGCCACACCCAGTACTACTGTGCTCATCACTTGCACAAAATTTACAATGTGGTGTGTAAGTTGAGGCAGCAGTTACATTAAAGTTCTGTAATGTAGGTGTTCGTGTGTTACAGTTGGTCACATTTGATTCTACAGTATCAAGTTTTGTCTGTTTGGCTGTAGCTAGTTGGTCTCTGGGGACAGTCTTTGGTTTATCCATAGTCTGGGTCTTATTTTGTGTGGAACTATTTCTCAATTTGAAATTAGTTAGGATAGTTGGAAAGTTTTTTCTGATGTTTTCAAGATTAGGATAATTTTCTCCCGTCTTTTGAACTAAAACATCTTTAATCCTCAAAGGAAGGCACCTAAGAACTGCGCCTTGTATAAGCCAAGATGAAGCTTTAACATCTATCTCATTGTTAACCAGTTGTCCCATAATAGCTTCTAATTTTGAATAAAATTTTTCCATATCACTATGGTTATCTTTTACGGGTGCAAAATCAATAATTTGTTGAGATAATTCAAATATAATCTCATCTTTATTAATGTAATTACGTTTCAAGAGATCAATAACTACTTCATATGAATCACCCACAGCTGGTAAATAGTCTATCATGTTATAGGCTGGACCTTTAAGGAAACTAGTTAAGTAGCTAAACTTATCAACAGTTGGAATATAAGGTTTATTACCTATTGAACTCTCAAATTTTTCAATGAAAGATGGGAATTGTACCGTGTCCCCATCAAATGTTGGTACTAGCAAAGTGGATAACTTAGCCCTAAATTCTTGTGACTCGGGATTTGGCATGTCACTTAAATTTTGTTGAAGGTTAGCTCTACTTTGATTAAAATCAGAAATAGGTTTATTTGGTGTTAAGTCGGTCAAACGAGACTGTAATCTCCTTATGTGCTGTTCAATTGGGATTACCTGATGCTCATTATCAGAGTAAAGGTCTATAAGTTGTTCATCAGCCATTTCAGGTTCAATTAACTTTGAAATACTCTCATCAATGGCTATTATATCCTTCTTAAAGTTATCCAATTTAAGAATTACATACTCTAAATCTTCCTTCCCTAGTTGTGTAATATTGTTAAGAGTGTTCATGGTCTTAGTAACAGCCCCAACTTTCCCCTCTTTTTCTTTTTAAATTGTTTCAATTCCTCACGGTCTATGTTTAAGTCAAAATTGTTTAACTGGGGATCGTAATGAAATACAGGGCAAGAAGAAATTATCAGAGACGAGAAATCAAATAAATTGAGTAATCAGACAAAACAATCAAGTTTTAAATTTAGTTAAATCCCCCCAAGTATTTATGTGCCACTCAGTTCTAAGCTTATAAAAGAATGGGACTCCTCAAGTGTAAATGTTTCCTAGTTAGGCCCAAGGTTGTAGACCTAATTAGGCAAGTTTGTTACTTTAGGCTTGATTAGGTTAGGTTTAAGCTAGACCATTTAGCCTAATTCTGCAATTTTTGTTAAGTAAGGTTAAGCCTAAAGTATGTAAATTCCCCGCACGGGCCACCAATGTAAAAAATGCTCGGTATGAATTGGTCCCCAATTAACCCACCCCTAATATCTCCAATCTAACTATAGAGTAGATTAAGCCTAGCCTTGGAGGGAGTCAGCCTAGAGATTCCGGAAATGGTCTAGAGCGGGCAGAGTAAATTGAGGTCCACAGTAGGATTCCTCACCAAATTAGGTTAGGGTAATTTAACTTAGCCTTTGTTAAGCTATGAGTTAATGCTAGGTCTTAGACCACAATGTAGGCCTAATTTTACTGACCCAGCTTATATTATGTCCCCAAACTGGGTTCAAAAACACAACTGATCACTTACTGAGTGTTATTAGACAGTCCCTCTTCTCTTTGCTCAATTTTTGAGAGCGTACTTGCTGGTGGGGATCTTTTTCCGTTGTTTAGCCTCTTCCTTCTCTCCGTTCCGTCTTGTTCACACGTTCCTTCTTTTTCGTTCTTCCGCGGCTTTTTCCACCAGCGTCCTCTTGGTTTTTTTTCGGTTGGTTGATCGGTAATGTATGTCTATTACCGAGCACGCTCTATCACACAGTATATAAATACTAATGTGGAGAATAACTCTGGTGAGCAACCAATTGGTTTCATCCACCCAGTTATTGACATAAAAGGAGTTTAATAATTGTTAGATTAACTACCTACCTACTCAGTGGACCATTTTCTTTACCTCCCAACTACCCACACGTATCAGTTTTCCATACCATGCATAAGCTCACATTCATCAAAGAGCCTATCTTTTTCTTAAAAGTAGCTAAGTAGTTACTATTTACCACATCATATTACGAGTTACACCAGACCTACTTATCTCTTATAGCGCAATTGTATCAAATCCAAAAATGGGATCACCTGAAGATCAGGGCCCCCAGCCTTCTTTAGTTAGCATTATAAGGCTAACTAACGAAAATATCATGACCTAACCTAACGATTGGTTAGGTTAGGTTAGGCCTTCACGTCGGATTGAATACATCAAAGAAAAAGGGGTAACTATTATATTTTTAGCCAAAAACCAAAACTTAAACCTCAACTGGCAAAATTGAGTGTCCACTTTTCAAGGCACATAACATATCCGTTTCAAGATGGGAGTGAACTCAGAATGGTTCCCTGAGGTTTTTTATAATACACACAGACCGTGCATGGAACAAGGAACTCTTCTAGGATAATTAAATCCACTGTAGTCCGAATAAATAATGGTAAATGAAAAATACTATAGTTTTTCTTTTCCATGATGCTAGCCCGACGTGGGCAACGGGTCACTCGCAAAGAGGTCCCAAAAATATTGCTTCCCTCACCAGCTATCTGCAAAGCAGTCTTTTGTTTATATTGAGGTTCTAAATGTAGCTGGGCTAGGCTGCTTTAAACCCTAGATCCTGTCCCAAAGCTTGATCCTATCTGCTTTGCAGATAGCTGGTGACGGAAGCTATATTTTTGGGACCTCTTTGCGAGTGACCCGTTACCCACGTCGGGCTAGCATCATGAAAAAGAAAAACTATAGTATTTGTCATTTACCATTACTTATTCGGACTATAGTGGATTTAATTATCCTAGAAGAGTTCCTTGTGCCATACACGGTCTGTGTGTATCATAAAAAACCTCAGGGGACCATTCTGAGTTCATTCCCATATATATATATAATATATATATATATAATTTTATTAAAGTACATTACGTCATTTACAATTCGTACAGTGTTTTTATATTTATATATGGTTATTATATATGGTTATTATATATGGTTATTAGTACAACACAAAGTACATGGGCACACACGAGATATAACAACGCATGACACTGTGTTATAAATCCGAGGCAAGCGAAGGGAGGTTTTTAGCTCAGAAGAGCTTGCTTTTGCTCTGGTTAGCAAATTGCGTACACTTGCATAAGCATTTATGAATATCTTGCGAGGGGTGAACGCACTAAAAAAAAATAATAAAAAAAATAATACATGCAAACGTATTTGCGCGATTTTGAACGAACAGGTACGGAGGCATAAAGTTTCGTACCATTTCGTAGACTGACACGAGTAAAAAATGAATATTTAATAAAAATTTATATAGGGTAATGGTCAAGATAAGATATGGAAATATGGATACGACTAAACCATAGAAATGGTAGATCGTAGTGTTGTGACACAAACAAAAATAGAAAGCAACAAATAAAATTTTTATTCAAAATCACATCACGCGACTTTGGCTCCTCATGTAAAAATGAATATGGATTATTCATTGTTAATTTTTACATATATATATATATATATATATATATATATATATATACACAGGGTGTCCCATAAGTCCGGCATCATAGGAAAAATAATAAAAAAAGGCAAAACAAAAGCTTTTATTTACAGAACGTGCTCAATATGTCCACCATTGTTTTCAATACACAAATTCAGACGTGATACCCAGTCAGCAAGCACACGGTGAATGATGTCAGGAGTAATGGTATTACATGCCCCAATAATGCGTTGCCGCAAATGTTCAACACTCCTAATTTTCTCTACGTATACCAGCGCTTTCAAGTGGCCATAGAGATAAAAATCTAGTGGCGTGAGATCGGGGTTTCTAGCTGGCCATTCCACAGGTCCTCGACGTCCTTTCCACTGACCAGGGAATTGTTGGTACAGGTATTCCCTTACTTGGGTGCTGTAATGTGCAGGAGCGCCGTCTTGCTGGAACCATGTTGGAAATTTCCTTCTTCGTTCAAGACACTGGGAAATGCTTCTTCCTTGAGCATAAGTAGGTAGGTGCCTCCAGTGACATGTTTATCGAAAAAGGGGGGGGCCTATGATGCGATCCTTCCAAATGCCACACCATACCATCACCCGAGATGCACCTTGTTCCTTTGAAGAGGTATACCAGTGTGAGTTGTTTTGAGACTAGTAGCGGGTGTTCTGTCGATTTACCTCACCATTTCCATAAAAAACAGCCTCGTCACTGAACAGAATGGTGGACGGGAAATTGGCATCCCGAGCATATTATGGTTTGTAGAAATAGAAAAATATGAATTTCTCCTATGATGCAGGACTTATGGGACACCCTGTATATATATATATATGGTTTTATACGGCTTTAGGATCAGAAATGGAGAGGAAAATGTTGAAAAATGAACATTTTTGCCTTTTAATTTTCTATTTTGGTAAAAAAGCATAGTAAATTAGATATCAATCGATAGCTATTTTAATTTTCTATCAAAAAGTGTACATAGTCTGAGGTTATAATAAAATGCAAGAAATTTATAGCCGAAAGACATCCGAAAGACTTCCGAAAATAAAAAAATTTTTATAAAGAAAAGGGGAAAATTGGTTTTGTAGGTCTAGGGAGTCCGAAATTTTCATCAAATGGAAAATAATTGCTATTTTTTACTTAGAACGACAGGCATAATGATATTAGAAGGTTCGACCCGAGATAAAAAGGAGTTGGTCAAAAATGGGACACCCTAAATGAAGAGAAAAATAAAGAGTGGTTCTTTCTTTTATGGGTAGAATTTTAAATTTACTCTTCTTGTTTGTCAGAGTCTTACTTTATTAAACCTGATTTAATTTAATTACTCTCATACAAAAAACCCTCCAGTCAATGGAATTTAATTACCCCTCAGAGATACTTCATTCCACATCATTTAATTAATTCGGCGGAAAAAAAAGATGCAAAGAGGGAGTGCGGAGTGCTTGTAAATGTTCTCAACTTCTCTTCCTTTCATGGTTATTTGATGGCTTCTTACTTAACGTACTGATGATAAAAGGTTAGCACGCAGCACGCAGACTTCTCACGAATCCTTATTTGTTCGTTCTTTGGTACGTGCTGCAGGAAAATAAATTTTTTTTAGCTGTATGTTGAAAAGAAATAGACTACATTAGAAAATAGAAATACGTTGAAGCTTTCAGTAGCAATAATCATGTATAAGGAGCATTGTAGTGTCAATATGCTGTGTATTTAGTTCTGTTTCAGTAATTGAATGCATCCTGCTCACGGGCTACAACATCGGATTAAACCCTTCTCCCTTATGAAGGTGCCGGATTAGGTCCCTCTCCTGTATAAAGAAAATTACATCGGAATAGAGAGGGTAGACTGCAGGAAATTATTCTCATTTAATACCAATCCGACAAGAAATAATGGCTTTAAATTGGAACTAAAAACATTTATTACCTCTATCTGCGGTAATTTCTTCTATAAAATAGTTAATATCTGGAACCAACTTTTCTCGTTGTTTCAAGCCAAAGTGTAAATATGTTTAAAAATAGAATGGACAAAGTTCTGAATACACTCACGGTTAAAGACTGTCCACACATATAACATAATTTAAGAATCGATTAGATAAGTATTTTGAAAATAGTATAATAACCATGCAGGAGTTCGTTTAAAAATTTACTCCCACAATTAGTCCTCCCCATTTTAGAGAGACGTCTTTGGTTGCATTATGCCCCACAGAGCATGGTCAACCATCGAGCAATCCAATTTTTTTATTACTTGCCTCATAAACACCTCTAAGTGAGATACTTGAATTCACCGTAGCAACAACAGCTGATCACCAACGAAACACACTCATTCTCTAGAAAGGACAAGTACACTGGGATAGATACAGGGACCTCCCACTGATATTCCTTGCCGGAATGAGATTTTTCTTTATTTTCGTGATGGCACACCACCGCGAAGTAGGAACGACTGAATATATTACTTGCTGCATAAACACCTTTCAAGGCGGGAGACCCAAGTTGAAACTCGGCGGCAGTCAAAGAGTTGGCAAACACACACATGAAAGACATCCAATTACAGAAAACACACTCACACACTTGCCTGCTTTATTAATAGACTAGGTAAGTATTTTGTAGAAATACATAATTTCCTAACGACCGGGTGTTTCAAAAGTCCCTCACTAATTTGATTTTCAATTTTCTTTGCAGCTAATCGACCAACGACGTTCATCTTGTGGTAAACTCTTACTCAGTAGTTGAGAATTGTTTTGAGTCTACATTTGAAGTTTTGCTCCGTTTTCTTCTGCTACCATGCTGACTCTAGAGCAGAGGTGTAAAATCGCTGCATGGCAGGAGGTTTTTCAATCTGTGGTCGAAGTGCAGCGACGATTCCGGGCAGTCTACGGACAGCATTATGCACCGGATAGGAACACCATCGTCGCCACCCACCGGAAGTTTATGGAGACCGGATCCGTAAAGGACAAACCACGATCAGGAAGACTTCGAAGTGGGCGGAGTGAGGAGAATGTCGAAACTGTCCGTGAGGCGTTTACTCAGAGTCAAGGAAAGTCCATTCGGCGAGCTGCTGCGGAACTGAACATCAGCGCGACATCTATCCAACGGATTTTGCGGCGTGGTCTCAAGCTGTATCCGTACAAGATCCAGGTGGTTCAGAAGCTGGAACCTCAAGACTACGATTGCCGGGTGGAGATGTGTGAGACACTGCTGCATCACTACGAAAGAGACCCATCGATCCTGGAGCACATGTGGTTCAGCGACGAAGCTCTCTTCCACCTTTCTGGTCGCGTCAATCGGCACAACACCCGCATCTGGGGAACTCACAACCCTGCGGAGATCCGTGAACATGAAAGGGACACGCCGAAATGGGTCGTCTGGTGTGCCATCTCCTCAGCTGGGCTGATTGGTCCGTTCTTCTTCCGGGATCAAGATGGAAATTCCGTGAACGTCAACGGAGACAATTACCTTCGTATGCTTCAGGAGTTCTGCATCCCCCAACTGTCAGCTGTAGCTGACATGCAAGAAGCCATTTTCCAGCAAGACGGTGCCCCTGCTCATTACTCGCGTGAGGTTCGCTCATTTCTGAATAAGCAGTTCCCGGATCGGTGGATTGGTCGCCGTGGTCCCATCGAATGGGCTGCTCGCTCGCCTGATCTTACCCCATGCGACTTCTTTTTGTGGGGCTACATTAAGAGCAAAGTGTACGCCACCAAGCCGCGAGTCCTCCCGACACTGGAAGAACGGATCAGGAATGCGTGTGCTTCTGTTACTCCCGAAATGTTGTCCAATGTCGGCCAAGAATGCGTAAAACGGTGGCTCGCTTGTTTCGAAAAAGACGGTACCCACGTTGAGGTGTACCAGTGACTTTCCAGTAGACTTATGAAGCCAAGTTTGATGCCACCAAAATTCTCATGAATCATAGACTCAGCAACCAAATTGTCATTTGGTTCCTCTTGTAATTGCTATTTTAATAAAATTTTAAAAATAATGAGGGACTTTTGAAACACCCTATTAGGTGAGATGAAGTTACGTTTCTAATCCTTTCGGCACTGGCTCGCAGTGGGTCATGGGGTCTTCGTTGTCCCGATACCCTGGTAAATAGAACTGTTAATATTTTGTATAAAATCAAAACATATGTTCGAGGTTTTTGTGACAATCCGAAGTAGTTGATAAACGATTTGCACAAATATATTATTATGTCAGTTTATACAACGGTGATATCTAGTCTACGATTTCTAAGTGTGCATAGGGTAACTGTTGAGCTAGTTTGTATATTCTCCTCTTTCCTGTAAAATTTTCTTGGCTACTTTTTCACGGTCAAAGTATTTTCTTCAACCTTTTCCATACCCGACTCGCGGAGAGGGAGAGGAGGGTGGGGAGAGAGCGTTATGCTTTTCTATCCAGTTTTCTACTACTGCTAGGATAATTTTAAAAATGCACTGGTTTAATAGCAGGAACCTCCCCAAGCGAACCGAAAGACCTTTCAAGCTTCCTCTTGTCCTTGTAATTCCTTGTAACTCTCCCATATAAGGACATCTGATTAGACACCTTATAAATACGGGATTAGACCCTTCTCTCATAGAAAATGAACTTCACATCTCTGATTTATATATATAAATGATGCTTATCAAGTACACCTAAACGCTTAGAATTTCACAAAGGGAACTTAAAACAAAAAAATTTCACAAAAGTTAATTTTCGATTAAGTTGTAATTTTTAGCTTCTAAAATGACAAATCTGAGAAGTTCGTCGTAACTAGAACGGGAATGATTTTTTAATTGAGAAGTTTATACAAAGTTGAAAAAGGAAGTCTGGTAAAATGTATGGAAGGTTATTATCCTAAAAGGTTAAGGGAAAACTTTAGGAATTTTCTAAATAGTAGAAATTAAAAGTATTTTTTCTTCGAAGTTGGCCCGCTGCTGGTGACATAATTATATAGCATTTGTATAGAATTTGCTTAGATAAATTATACAATTTTAATTATATATTATATAAATTTTTTAGTGCAATAACCGCACTGTGTAAGAAGAAAAACTTGCAGAAGTTATGGTGAGCCACTTGTTTTATTTCTCCCTAAATTCAGTTTTCAAAATTCCTATCTAAAGCCGATCACACACGCTCAATTATTTCGTCCCTGTTCCATGTTCAACGTTAGACTTGACGTGAAACTTGAACCACAAGATCCCACACACATTAACGTCTTACATGAGCGTTTTGTCATTTTCCCTTTTGCTGTTGTGTTAACAACATGTCCCTAGATTCGGATTCATTAAATTTAGTAGCAGTTGCAATTGCTTTAACGTCGAAAAAAAAGAAAAAGAAATCGAAATGGACAAAAAAACTGGTTATTAAAAAGAAGCGAAGTTTCTCACACTAATTTATTAAGTGAATTGAAATTAGAGCCTAAAGATTGGTTTAATTACTTACGCATGGATGAAGCTACATACTTAGAACTTTTGTCTGTGGTTACTACATTGATTAAGTGACAAGATACGACAATGAGAGATGCAATTACCCAGCACGAGCGCTTGAGTGCTATGCTGCGATTTCTAGCTACTGAAAAATCTTACGAAGATTTAAAATTTTCAACCGCAATCTCACCGCAGGCCCTTGGGTTTATTATATATATATATATACACACACACTAGCTGTTATGCCCAGCACTTGCTTGGGGTGGGGTGATTGTATTAAATTTTGATTATTCAAATCGCTTTTTATTTTTCGTCGTATCCCCCAGTAATTGGAGGGTCTGCAGTCTACCAATTACTGGCGGTTCAAATATGTGGTCAATAAAATTATTATAGTCATGAAAATCTTAAGCTTCACAAGTCTTGACACAATGTGAAGCTCAAGATTTTCACGACTAATTTTTGTTTCCTCTCTTACCATGTCCTTAAACATTAAAAAAAACCTACAAATTTAAAAAAAATTACAAATTGGCCCATTTTTTGGATAAAAAAAAAAATGACCCACAATGTTTCAACCATTTTATGCAACAAGTTGCATAATGGGGGAGGGGGTTTTGGGGGGAGGGAGAGAAAAACCTCCCCCAAAAGGGGTAACCCTAATGTGCGAAGAACAAACCCCGCCCGTAGGGCAGGGAGCCGAAGGCTCTGCTTGTAATTATTTTTAAAAATTCAGCTTTTTTAAGAGACCCAAAAGTTCACAGACAGACAGATTCACAGACAGAATCACACATAACTTGTTTATATATATATATATATATATATATATACATACTGTATATAGGTAATCTTTCGGTTTAGGTACATAAAAAAATACTTCTTTTGTATTAGGTACTTAAATAGTTTGGACGAAAGAAAATTCGTTTGGGATGATCTCCCCATAACTTAGGTTCGGCAATATCCTATTTTGGCGTCCCAAATTATTCAACACACATTTTTGGTAAAAGTTGCTTAAAATTAATCGAAACCTACGTAAAAATTATTGACTGCCCGGTTAGGTCAACTGTACGCCCTTGACGATTGGTTAGGTTAAGTCGTGATGTTTTCGTTGGTTTAAACGAAGATATCATTTGGTAATTGAGGCTGGGGGCGTTATCTGAAATTTCTAATTGTATTTTTTATGCGAATGTAGATTAAGCACAGTTAGGCTAGGTTGTGTTATGTTACACCAGGTTAGGTTAGGTTACTCTAGGTTAGGCTAGGTTACTCTAGGTTAGGCTAAGTAAAGTTAAGTTAAATCAGGTTGGATTAGGTCAAATTTCTGGACATCTTGAGAATTTGAATCGTCAGTCAAAACTTTTGTCTTTGGGGCCGTTCAAATATTACGTAACAGTATTTTTGCTAAAACTGGACACCTCCACCCCCATGTAACGTTTTGTAAACGCTAGACCACACTCCCCTAAGATATTATGTAATACAGCCACTCCCACACACGCCACACCCCCGACCAATAGTGACGGCTGTATATGTCACACGTCACATCACGTGAGCGTTATGTATTTTTTGAACGAACCCTTTCAAAAAGCCTCAACGCCAAACCGAATGAAATCTCTCTAGAGAAAAATTCTATTCTAGCTTCCGTTTTGCGTTTAAGTGTAATATTCTCTTATAAAAAGTCTGATGTTGATTTGTAAAGTGACTTTGAGTACATGTTTTCTTCAACTTCACCAAACGAAAGTTATAAAAAGGGCTATTGTTGTGGTTCACTTTGAGGAAAATTTCAAAACAGGTAAAATGAAAACACAAACAACAGCTCCGTATTTGTTTGTAAAGTTATGCACAACCATTTATTCCAGTGAGTGGATAATTCCCTTAGTTTTCATGAAACCAACAAAGCCATCCGAACCAATTTAATTAAAAGCAATCATGAAGAATTGTAAACACGTACAGAAATAGCTAACGGTTCTCTCTCTCTCTCTCTCTCTCTCTCTCTCTCTCTCTCTCTCATATATATATATATATATATATATATATATATATGTGTGTGTGTGTGTGTGTGTGTGTGTGTATATATATTTTTTTTTATTATTATTATTTATTGAGGTAAGCCTTAATATGAATTCATATATGAGGCATTTCATATAGAGGGTGGGTAAAAAAAAGTTACCCCTTTGAGGTAAACTGTCATATTAAAAAAAGTAAGGGGACTAGAGCTCCCAAACTTCGTAGATGCTTACCTTAGCATGTTGTTTTTCTTAATTGAGAAGTTGCAAATCCACAAGGAAAAAGAAAAATGATTCCAAGGCCTTTCGTATATTCAGAAGTACACCTCGTCATGTACAAAATTTAAATTCTCCACCGATTCATCGATTACATATACAGGGGTTGGACAAAATAATATGAACACCTTGATAAATGGCGGTTTTTATTCTTAATATGGAGTTGGTCCTCCTTTAGCGGCAATAACAGCTGCAATGCGTCGGGGAATTGATTCATACAGCTTTTGGACAGTCGCTAGAGGAATCCTGAGCCATTCTTCGAGCAAACCCTGCTCCAGTTCCTCCAAAGACGCCGGCGGTGGGAATCGGCTTCTGATCTGCTGCTCCAACTGACACCACAGATGCTCGATAATGTTAAGATCCGGTGATTGTGGAGGCCAATCCAAGCGTTCTACTTCACTAACATGCTCTTCAAACCAGTTTTTAACGACCCCAGCGGTGTGAATTGGTGCATTATCATCCTGGAAGACGGCGCCGCCATTGGGAAACAGCGTTTGGACCATGGAATGGACCTGGTCAGCCAATATTGACAGACAGACCTGGGCGTTAACCCTACCATGCAGTACTACAGCTGGGCCAAGAGTATTCCACGATATTGCTGCCCAAACCATCACAGATCCGCCTCCATGATTAACGGTTGGGGCAAGGCAGTCGGGGTCATAAGCATCTTTAGGCTGTCTCCAGACGTAAACTCGACCGGAACATGGAAATAGCGTAAACGAGGATTCGTCGGAGTAGACTACATTCTTCCACCGGTCCATTGACCAATTCTTATGGTCATTACACCATTTTCTGCGCGCTCAATGTTGATGTGCGAAAGGAAGGGTTTGGCAATTGCAGCCCTCCCATGGTATCCAGCTCCATGGAGCTCGCGACGTACAGTTCTGGTCGATACCGGGCTTGCAAGATGCTGGTTAAGCTCTGCAGTCACTTTTGGAGCTGTGGTCTTATGGTTCTTTGTCACAATGCGCTTTAGCACCAGGCGGTCTCGATCACAGCTTCTTCTTGCGTCCACTATTGCATTTGTCGGTGCTTGTCTTTCCATGGTTTTGGTATGCAGACATGACCATAGAGACAGTTCCTCTGGATACATTGAACATCTGAGCGGTTTTCGTCACCGATGCACCAGCCATCCGCGCTCCGACAATTTGCCCTCTTTGGAAGTCTGACAGGTCTTTCATAACTGCTAATTCATAATTCACTCAGATCTGTAAAAACAACGTGAGGGTTATAACATGACGTATACACTCTCTGTTACGCATTTAAATAGGTTTGCCAGTCATTTGACCGTTTACTTTGTGTCTGAGCAGTCCGTAAAGATAATCGGTGAAATCGGCGGGTGTTCATATTATTTTGTCTAACCCCTGTATATCGGGTGGGCAAAAAAAAAGGGAAACCTCGAACTTTGGCTTTAAAATCCAGTTATGGTCAGATTTAAATAATTTTTTCACACCCCACAACTAAGTACATTTCCTATACGGTGAGTGGATTTCAAAGAAAACTAATGAAAATTACAGATTTATTGAACATTTCTTTATACCACTGCAAATTCTCCATTTACACTACGACTGCATTGTATGTGCAGATAAAAAGTTACAAAGTACTCACATATGGTGAGTGTAGTAGTATAGCTGCGTTTGGCCGGAGGAAGTTGGGGTGCTCTGAAATCCTGCCCCTGGAGGGGCTCCCCTGAAGGCCTCGCCTTCGTTATGAGGGGCCCCCCTTACTTAAGTTCCTCACCCCATTTATGGGGTCTCACTGTCCTTAATGAAGGGCATTTGCCCCTTGAGGGCCCCCTTGCGGCGCCACCCTCCTCCTTGAAAAAAAAAAAGATTCGTTTTCACCTCCCTTAAAAAAAAAATTCGTCTCCACCTTCCTTCAAAAAAAAAAAAAAATTCATCATCGCCTTGGTAAAAAAAAAAAATCATCCTCGCCTTCCTTCACGAGTAAAAATCCTCCTGTGGGGATCTTTCATGAGACAAATAAACATGCAAAAACAGACAAAAACAAGCAAACAAACGTTGGAAGCGTTCATGCAGAAGATCCATTTCTGAAGCACCAGGATAGGATCCAGCTGGATCCTATCTGCTTTGCAAGATAGCTGGTGAGGGAAGCTATATTTTGGGGCCTCTTTGCGAGTAACCCGGTGCCCACGTTGGGCTTTCCATCATGGAAAAGAAAAAACTATAGTATTTGTCATTTATCATAACTCATTCGAACTAGAGTGGATGTAATTTCCCAGAAGAGTTCCTTGTTCCATGCACGGTCTGTTTAACATATATACACAGGGTGTTTCAGGAGGAAAGGTCAATACTTCGGGAGATGATAGTATCGGTCACTGTGAGAAAAAAAGTTCATATGAACATGTGTCTAATTCTGAATGGTTACGGAGATAGAGCTGTTTGAATTTGATGCGCGCGCAGCTCTTCCTCCCCCTTCCCTCCCCTATAACCTTAAACCATGTAAGCTGTAATGTAAGCATGTAACATAAGCCAATCGACAGCTGACTGTTGTGAGTGACATTGTTTGGTGTTTCAAGCAGTGTTAAGAATGCCACACACCTTCACACATGCCGAATATGCAGATATGGTGTATGTCTACGGGTTTTTGTGATGGAATTGCAAAAGCTGCTGTTGCAGAATACCGTCGACGGTTTCCGAACCGCAGAATTCCGGATCGAAGAGTGTTTACCAGGGTTTTCAACACATTGCGTGAGATTGGTACACTTCCCAGTGCTCATGTTTCATCTGAACGTGAAGGTCAACAAGATGTGGATGAAGTGGAAAACATTCTTCAGTTGGTAGAGCGTAGTCCTACTACTAGCTCACGAAGAATTTCTACACGTCTCGGTGTACCACACACAAGAGTATGGCGAACATTACGTGAGGAAGGCTTGCATCCATATCATGTACAGCGTGTGCAACACCTTCAACCAGGAGACGCTGCCATGCGACTGGAATTTTGTCATTGGGTAAATGCTAATCGCCGATTGCTTCGATTAATACTATTCACCGATGAAGCTACTTTCACCCGTGACGGTATCAACAACACTCGTAACTCTCATCGGTGGTCAGACGAAATCCAAATGCCACTGTGGAAACAAATTTTCAACATCGCTTTTCTGCCAATGTGTGGTGCGGTATCATCGATGATCAGCTGATTGGCCCTGTTACTTTAGAGAATCGTCTTACAGGACAAAGTTACCTAGAATTTCTGCAAAATGAATTGCCAGGATTATTGGAGGATGTTTCTTTGGGTACACGCGCTGGTATGTACTTTCAGCATGACGGAGCTCCTCCACATTCTACCCGTCTGGTGATGCAATACCTAAATCAAACATTCCCTGGTCGATGGATCGGCCGCAGTGGTCCCATTCAATGGCCACCAAGGTCTCCAGACCTCTCTCCGTTAGATTATTGTTTGTGGGGGTGGATGAAAAGTCAAGTTTACAAAAGAAAGGTGGATACACGAGACGAATTGCTCGCGCGCATTTTGGATGTTGCTGCACGCATAAAAGAACGTCAAGATCAACTCAGACGAACAACACGCGATCTTCGCACACGCGTTGCAAAGTGCATTGAGGTTGACGGTGGGATTTTCGAAAACGTATTGTAAACTGTAACAAATTTGTCATTTCTGTATCTGATACCATTCAAAATGCAATGTTTAAACATTAAATGTTAGAAACAGTAATTGGTTTCTCTTGATTAACATTAACAATGCTTTTGTATTTGTAGATTCAAACCGCTCTATCTCCGTAACCATTCAGAATTAGACACATGTTCATATGAACTTTTTTTCTCACAATGACCGATACTATCACCTCCCGAAGTATTGACCTTTCCTCCTGAAACACCCTGTATATATATATATATATATATATATATATATGACGAAATGTCTCAACTTCGGGAGCTTATAGCTGAGGTCATTCCCAGTCAAAAACTTTATATGAACATAGGTCCGAATCTTAACGGTTATGGAGTTATGGATGTTTGAATTTCAAGCATGCGCATGCGTGACCTTGAACTGAATTGACAGTTAATTACCGAACCGAAGTAGGTACGCAGTAGAGTGTTGTGTTTCACAGTGTGCAGTTGATGTTTTGTCCGTTCAGTATGCCTTTTACGTTTACAAAAACCGAATAAGCCGATATGTACTGAACGGACGCATTTCCTGAGCTCTCTGATATTGCTTCTACTTTTGCATATTGCTAATAACTTTACTTTTGGAAAGTTTTGAATTTTATATACTTGCGTTTATATTCACATTGTTATAATTAAGTAATTGAATATTAGTGGTTTTTAGCGATTTAGAAGTTTTCATAGCGTGCAGGCTTAATTTAACTTAAACTTGTGACGGTTATACACTAATTTTAACTGCGCGATGCCGTCGCAGAAAGCGTCGTGTGCTAGGTGTGGGGTAAACCGGTGGTATTCGGATTTTAAAGATTATAACGGCGGTCGTACGGCGATTACCGAGAGATCAGTTTGTTTCTTTTGCGAGTTAAGGGAGGAAATAGTTGACATAAAACGCAGTGTACGTGAGGTAACGGAAAGACTTGCAACGCTTGATGAGGGCAGGGGTAGGGCTACGGTTGACGGAAGCCGAACCAATACTAACGTTGAAGACGTTAGTAATTTGAAGGATGAGGTGCGTAACCTAGTTTCTAGTTCAGATAGCTTATCGGGAAAGTTGGATAGAGTTGAGGAAGGGGTTAAGGTTGGTCCGAGATTAGTAGATGGGGAGTGATTTAGAGAAGTTAAGGGTGGAGCTAGGCGGCATACATTAGCCTTCTTTAAACGTTGTGGGTCCAGGAAACGGGGGCCCGACGTGAAAAATAGTTTAAAACGCCGGCCCATTGTAAAAAATAACTTAAACATCTTTTATTGTAACGCGCGTACTATTAGAAATAAATTAAACGAATTTAAGGCGATAATTTATTCCGGCAACTACGATAGAGTTGCTATCACTGAAACATGGTTAAATACCGTGACTCTGGACTTGTTGGAGGAACTTGATATACCGGGTTTTAAACTCTTTACTAATGATAGGTTACATAGGATTGGTGGCGGCGTTTTATGGACATTCGTAATTCACTTAGGGCTATCGAGGTTAAGATAGATTTTCCGGCAGCAATTAATGCGACATGCGTTGAAGTTAGGGCGCGTAGTATTAGTTTTAATTTTGTTGTTGTTTATAGACAACCCCTCGATACCGATACTAGATTTTACTCACTTCTTGGTAACTTTATTGACAACCGGAATAGTATAATTGTCGGAGACTTTAACTGCCCTAATGTTAATTACGAGACTTTTACTGACAATGAGGAGGGTTTGAGATTGATTGAGTTCATGGAAGATAATTTTTTACGACAGATGGTTACCGAACCAACGCGCGGTGACAATATTTTAGATTTGGTGATGACGAACGGCGAAAATATAGTCGACGGTTTTGAAGTAGGCGAGAATTTAGGATGTAGTGATCATCAAATTTCTTAGGTTTAAGTTATTGATAGAAAACACTAAGGATAGCAACGTAATAGAAGTCCCTGAATTTCGTAGGGCTAATTTTGATAGTTTTGTGGATAAGATGAGAGTAGTGGACTGGGATAACTTATTTATGGCTAATGACACAAATTTGCATTGGGAGGCGCTTAAAGAAAGTTTTATGAATATTGAAATGGAGTTTATTCCTCGTAGGCCCAAGCGCGCTAGAAATAATGGTAGGCCCAAGTGGTGTACTAGGGAAATAGGCGAGTTCATAAACGAGCGTAACAGAGTGTATAGACTTAATAAGCGCAATGGCACGGCAGCTAACTTTAATAGATATATCGAGCTTAGACGTCAAGTTAAAAGATCAGTTAGGAATGCTAAGCGTAATTTCGAGATACTTATAGCTGCGGATAGTAAACAATCCAAAAAAGTTTTTTGAATATGTCAATAATCGTAAGCCGATAAAAGATAACATAGGCCCTCTAGTGGATGTTAACGGCGCTTTGGCTTCTGACGCTCAGGCGATGGCAGGTATTTTCAATAACTTTTTTGCGACAGTTTTTACCGTAGAAGACGTAAATAATGTCCCCGACGTGGACGATATCGTTCCATTTAGTAGAGAGACTATTTTGGATAAAATAAATGTTTCTGAGGGTGAGATTGCGCATTATATCGATAGGCCAAAAGTTAGCAAGGCTCCAGGCCCTGACGCTTTTTGTTCCAGACATTTGACAGATTTGAAAGGCGTCATTGTAGGCCCCTTAACGAAGATTTTTAATCAGTCACTCGAAATGGGGATTATTCCTGAAGACTTCAAATTAGCTAACGTCACGCCTATTTTTAAAAAAGGCGACCGCACATTAGCTAGCAACAGGGCCGTTTCTAGCCATTAGGGGGCCCTAAGCAGTATACCCATTTGAGGCCCCACCCCGCCATCCAACAACTCACGCCTTACTACATCACCTCAGCACACCCATACAAAAAATGGCTGTATTAATAAAAACAATTATGAAACAATTTTAATGAAACATTTATGTCCAAAACAACAAATATGTACTTTCAGAAGACAAACAGAAAAAATACTCTTCATGAAATTCCTGAAAATTAGCTTATACATTATTTAGAATAAATGACACAGAACTATGTATAAAAAAATACTGCAATTATCAACTACCAAACAATTACTAACTCTGCGATACAATCGTGTAATAGCTAACAATTATACAGAACAGTTTGTATCTTCAAAATTTTTGCCTCCTAGATTTTTTCTGAGCGAAATCATCAATAACATCATATGAAATCTCCCTGCCAACGTCCTGGTTGATGCCTATGATGCCAAGGCCACTGAGGCGATCCTGCCCCATTGATGATCTGAGGCAGTTCTTGATTAGCTTCATCTTAGAGAAGCTCCTCTCAGCTGACGCTACTGTCGCAGGTAGAGTGCAGGCAATTCTTAATGCAACCCAGAGATTGGGGTATAGTTCCTCCAGTTGCTTCTGTTGAATGAAGGAGAGAAGCTCCAATGCAGTCATGTTGTGTGAAGGTAAAATCGGCAAGTTCTTAATTTCGAGGGCCAGTTCTCTTCCATCAATGTCAGAGTCAGCTCCAGAGCTCAGTATCTTAGAGAGCTTTTCACACTTGCAGGACAAGTCTTCCTTGTTCATTGTGGTGAAGTTTAGGAGAACCCCAAATATGTCCCTCACATCATCTAATGTTTTGAATCTCTCATTTATTGACCCGATGGCACAATCCACCATCACATTGAAAAATTTGACTTCCAGCCTCTTTAAGGCTTCTGTAAATGGTTCGTCAGGAGCTTCGTAAGCAGAGTGCTTTTTTGTGGATCTGAGCCTCTTCTCCTTCAGCACAGCCTCCACATTCATTTCCTCACATATGTCCCTAGCTACGACTTGTGCTGCAACAAAACTTGTGTTTCTGTAGCTGGTGAGTGAGTCTTTTGTTTTTGTGAGGAGGTTGACTGCAGGCACGTGCACAGGGGGGGGGCTTGGGGTGCTTGAGCCCCTGCCCTTTTTCTTCTTCATATCAAAAGTGCCCTTTTAGTCAAAATTCATAAATATATTGATTCGACATAAATTTGAATTAATTAGTTATATTTTTATTTAGTTACTGCTACTTCAACAGATTTTCAAAACTGGAATTACTTTGATCTATGATTTTTTTATTAGAATAATAAACTTAACATACCGTTACTATTATTTTGTCAATCAGGGAGGGCGTCCCTAGTGGTAACACTGACTGCAGCTGTTCACTGTTGATTGCGTCTCTCGGGTATGTGGGTGTATTGTTTACTTTGTTTATTTTACGTTAACCTAAGCTAACTAGTGATTTCTCACTGATAATTATGGTAAGTTGGAATCCAAAGCAGTGTGACATTACTCCAAAAAATATTGTATGACATTACTCGTAAAGTTGGTAAAAACGTCCACGTCCCCTACTTAGTCTTAGGCCTACTAGGCTAGGCCCATCAGTACACCAGTGTGTCAAACGATGGATTTTGGGTTTTAGTACTGGCATGAATTTCATTAAATTAATAAATGATTTATTAAACAACATATCATAACCTTTTCATTTTTAATATGAAATTGATTTTTAAAAACAATACAATTTTCATTAAAAGTGAATAAAAATACCTAGATTATTTATTATAAAACGATGCAATTTTTCCGCAAGGACGACAATTACGGTAGATCCTTCTGCCCTTTATCCTGCTGATTGATACTTATAAAAGTTATAAGTAAAGTAACTATTTAGAAATTGCATGCTATTAAAATTGTGAATTTGGTTAACAAAAGCTTAATTAGGTCTACTGCCTAGATTAGATTAGATTAGGCTAAGATAATAAAAGTGAAGGGAAATATATTTTTGAAGCAATTTTTTTTTTTACTTTCAGAACTAAAAATGCCACGCAAGGAAAGGCTTAAGAAACGGAGAGATAAGGAACTCCAAGCTTTAGCATGTGGCAATACAACCTTGTCGAAATGGTTCCTCGCTAGAGATAAGGGACAGGATCTGGATGATCATAAATGTATGGAAGATCGAGAGGAGGACCTGGACGATTCACAACATTTGGAGGTGCAGACCAGCAAGGAAGAAGTTGGAGAACATAAAAGGGGAGAAAAAGAGGAGACACAAGGAGGATTTTATTTGGATTTAAAACATAGTGGCAGAAAAGAAACTAGCATATCAAAGACTGAAGCAGAGAGGGGTACAGACAAAGAGGAAAAAAAGAAAACTGAAACAGTTCTAAGTAAAGAAGAGGATGCATTAGATTGTAAATCAAATAACCAAACTGATGGGCAGGAAGCAGAAAGAATGGAGACCCAGATTATTGAAGAAAAGAATGTATCTAAGTTTGGTGAACTGGGAGATAAAGAGGATATAATAAAAGGGATGGAAGCACAAGGGTACATACAAGGAATGGAAACACAAGAGGATATGCAAGGGATAGAAACAGATTTCAGCACAGGAGAGACATCTGAAAATTCTCCAAATTTGCTTGGGCTAAGATACCCCACTGATCCAGCTAACACAAAAAAGTTTAACATTAAAGTAAATGATGAATTCCGCGAACTATGCTGCTCAGTAGGTCCAAATCAACCAGTAGTAAGCTATCCCAAAAATAAAAGAGGCCGCTCTTTTCAGAGTCACTGGTATGAGAACAGACCTTATCTTGAGTACTCTGTAGAAACCGATAGTATGTATTGCTTCAGTTGTCGACTATTTTTGGGTGAAGGCAAATATAACACCAAAATAGCATGGAGATCAGTTGGAATAAATAAATGGCATCAGGCACTTGACAAAATAAAGGAGCATGTATCTTCTGAAGCACACATGATCAGTATGGTCAGATGGAATAATTTTAAGAAGACCTTGGAAAAAGCTTTTGAAGCGGCAGATAAACAAAACAAAACTGCAAAGAATGAAGAAAAACATAGAAATAAAGAAATATTATTTAGGCTGGTAGACATAATTTTATATTTAGCTCGGCAGGGACTACCGTTAAGAGGTGATGATGAAAGCCAAGCAAGTTTAAATAGAGGAAACTTCCTTGAACTGGTCCAACTGTTTGCCAAATATGACAGTGTCATCAAGAACCATCTAGATGCTGCAGTGTACCTCATCTAAAAAGAAACCACAGGTGTCAATGCTATCAAACCGTATTCAGAATGACATAATCAAGTCTTTGGCTACTTCTGTAAGAAAATCAATATTAAATGAAATCAAGGCAGCAACAATATATTCATTTCTTATGGATGAAACTACAGATGTTTCCCACACTGAACAGGCTTCTATGTGTATACGCTATGTGTCTGATAATGAAATCAAAGAGCGTTTCATTGAAGTGTGTGATGTAGAGTCTACAACTGGTGAAGAGCTGGAGAGAATGGCCCTGTCTTTTTTGGAAAGAAATGGCTTACAGATAGAAAACATGAGGGGTCAGGGCTATGATGGAGCTGCTAACATGAGTGGATCGTACAAGGGGCTTCAGTCAAGGATTCTTCTCCACAATGAAAAAGCTTTATATGTTCACTGCCATGCACACTGCTTGAACCTTGTGCTTGTAGAAAGTGCAAAATCAAGCCGCTATTTTGCCTCATTCTTTAATATAGTAGAAAAGTTATACAGTTTCATTTCAATGTCAAGTAAGCGGCATGCTTTATTCATACAAACTCAACTCTCCATCTACCCTGGGTCCCGTGCTCAAGAACTGAAAAGGCTCTCTGACACAAGATGGGCCTGCAGAGAATCCGCTCTGAGAACCTTAAAGAAGGTGTTTAAGGCTCTGGTACAATTTCTGATCAAGATATGTGAAAGTAGTCCACCAGATCCAGCAAGTGGAGATGCAGAAATACTGTTACATAGCATCAACTTTGAGTTTCTTCTTTGCCTGGAAATTGCAACACCAGTATTCATGGAGACAGCTACTGCATCAAATGTTCTTCAACAGCAAGACCTTGATTTACAAGCTGCATTTACAATCACTGATGGTGTGCTGAAGAGACTTAATGAGCTGAGGACTGAAGAAGAATTTAAGGTAATATATCAGAATGTAACTCAACAAGCACAAGATGCAGGTATTGAGGTTTCAGAGGAAATTCCTGGTCAGAGCAGACCGAGAAAAGTGCCAGCGAGGTTCAAGTATAGCTCTATGTCTGCAACAACAGATCAACCTTCACAGAGTTTGGAGGAGTTCTATCGTGTGAAAGTATATTACACATTTCTGGATACACTTGTTCAAGAAATTAGGAGGAGATTTAAAGGAAAGGATGAAGATAAGACAGGAAAAATCCTAAAGTCGCTCCATAGCCTAATTGTGCCACTAAACTGGAAGACAGGTGGAGAATTGGCAACAAGTAGTAAAGTTCAAGGTCTAAATACTCTCTGCAAGTTCTATGGCTTTGAAGAAGAGGAAGACAAACTTTTGACAGAATTGAGGATATTTCACTCAGCCTACTCACTGCCAAAAAATGATCTGAGATCCACCCTCAATTGTTTCAAGGAAAACGATGCCCATTTTGTCTTCCCAATTATGTATGAGTTGCTTAAAATTTATGCAACACTTCCAGTAACAACAGCAACTGTGGAGCGCTCCTTTTCCAAGCTCAAGTTAGTTAAGCATAAACTGCGGAGCCTGTGTGGAGAAGAAAGACTCTCCGATCTCATGCTGCTTAGCATTGAGAAAGAGATCCCTGTTGATAATGAAGAAGTGATAAACATTTTCAAGCGCATGGCCAACAGGAGACTGCTATTATGATTTATTAAACATGTTGGCTTCCTTATTCTTCAGTATGCATTTCATTGTAGATGATTAAGAATATAATTTTTGCTTTTGTATTTTCCTGATAAGAATCAATATTTTTCTATTGCTACTTAAGAGCTGTGGCCATCATATTAAATAGCCCACAGTATATTTCTATAAATCTTTAATTTATAGTTTCATATTATTCCATATTTAAATGTATATACAGCAGAATACTGTAATTTATATGATGAGCAAGCTAAAAGTCAATATAAGTAAAATTGAATAATAATTGTAAATACACTCCAATATTTCAATATCTTCATATCTTTTGAAAATCTTGCAATAAAAACATGCCTTTTTACAACAAATTTTCATTTATTTTCTTTAATCAGCTTTATATACAAAAATAATGCATTGAATTTAATGGAATTTAAGAATATTTACCACATACAATTTTAAAATTTTTCTTTGTGTGTGTATACATATATATAGCCTATATGGCATTGCGGATTTCATTTTTAAAAATGTTAGGGGAGTGCCCTTTTTTCAACTGAGCCCCTGCCCTTCTGAAAGTCTGTGCACGTCACTGGTTGACTGCCACATCAAACTGCATTGTAGGAGACTGCAGAAGTTTGCTGACATGGTTAACTGCATGAAGAATGTCATACCATACTACTGTGCAAATCTGAAAGCGATAAGACCCTACCTCCTCTGCAAGTGCTTGTGCTTCAGTCCTGGCTATGGCATCTGTGGCATTGTTTCTGACTTCCAACAGGGCCTCTCTGATGTTGTGGCTCTGGTATCGCACAGCCTCAATGCTCTTAAGCCGGCTCTCCCACCTGGTTTCACTCCAAGACTTGAGTGTTATGTTCACGTGCTTCTTTAGGATTGTCCATCTCTGTGTAGCTGCTGCACAAAGGTTGTACAATTTTTGTACGTTGCCAAAGAAGCTGATGGCATCCGTGGAAGCTTTAGCTGCATCAGCCACTACAAGATTCAGAGTGTGAGCCCCACATGGAACATAGAGTGCACGACAGTTCTTCTCTGATAACCCTGCCTGAACACCTTTGTTCTTGCCCTTCATGTTCGCTCCGTTGTCATATGACTGTCCTCTGCAGTCATCAAAGTGAATATTCAGTTCATCCAGTCTCTTCAGAATCAGAACTGATAAACCCAGGCCTGTACTTTTTGAAGCCTCAAGAAAGCCCAAGAAGTATTCTTTTATTTCTGGTACTTCACCCATTTTAACAGTTCTGATAATAATCGACATCTGTTTTTGGTGGCTTATGTCTGGAGTGCAGTCTAAAATGAGAGTAATATTTAGCTTGTTTTATTTCTGCAACAATGGCATCCAAGATCTTCCCACTAATGTGATGTGTTGTTTCATCACTGGATCAAATTTGGCAAGCAGCTCAACCTCCTTCAAGAAGTTGCCATTGTCTCGATTGTACAATGTAGAGGAAGACCCCCTGAAAGCAAGGTTTCTCTCTGCTAGTGATTGGATTATACTTACAAGACGTGTGAGAACATCTCGCCAGCGTCTTCGCTCTACCTCCATTAATGACATTTCAGTTTGGTCAATGGTCCTCACAGTTTTTAGCCGCAGTTTCAGATCCTTCCATGTTGCCATGTTATCTGCATGTTCTGAACTATTTTCATGGCCTTTCAGAAGCGAACCAACGTTTATCCAGTCTGAAAGTCCATCCTTAATTAGTTTGTACGACTTCCTTGAAAACAACTTGCAGCAGAGGAAATAAAGAGCATCATTCCTTCTGGAGTACATCAGCCAGCTTCGCCTTATTTTTTTCCCATTAATTAATGTTCTGTACATGTAATGGTGATAAAAGCTTCTACCGCCCTCTCTTTTAGGGAATGTGAAATCTGGACTGATTTGAAATGGTCCTCGAGACACCAGATCTGTCTTCAAGGCATCTGACAGGACAACTGGCCAGTCATACGGATCAAGCGGTGGGGCAAATCTTGGCTCTTGTTGCTCAGTAGAAATGCCTGTGTGTGGTGTTTGAAGCTGAACAGAAGATGGGCCACTTGTTGGTTCATCAGGCTCTACTTCTACTGGTGTTTGAGGTTGCATAGAGGATGGTCCTGCTGTTGGCTCATGATGCTCATCAGGCTTTGCTGAGGATGGCTTTTCCAAATATTTCAGTAGTGCTCCTGAGAAGAACATAACATTACATAGTCTGTGTGAACAGAATCTGTGTGAACAGAATTTGAGGTGATGCGATCCATTAAATTTCACATTTCGAAATATTATAAATATTACAGAGACTAGCTTACTCTACACGATTCCTGAGCACTTGCCTAGCGTGATGGTCTACCTAACCTAGTTGCCTGAACTGTAATCATAAGAATATACAAGTGGCCCATCTCACCTGTGCTACTGGAAAGCTTCTCCTCCTCTATTTTCTTCTTTTTCCGTTTTTCAGCTCCTGATGGATAATGTCGTTTCATTTTCCAAGATGCACGAAGTCACATCTAGTTAACCACAACTAATCTGCTAAATAATAATAATCATGATAATAATGATGATGATAATAATAATAATAATAATAATAATAATAATAATAATAATAATTGTTATAATTGTAAAATTAATCAAATACATTCAAATAATCGGACCATTTAGGTTTTAACCAACAAAATTCACATTATCTGAAAAAGATGAGAAAAGAATTAATAAACTTGAAAACATAACGAAAATAATCCTAGGTTTTAAAGTGTTACAAAATCTCTTAATAATTAGTAAATTAGTGAAATAATGTTTTACAATACTAGAAAAATTAAGCATTTAGGAAAGTATAAGCATATAGTAAGAATAAAGTTAAATAGTATAGAAATAAAATCTCACAATAGTTATTTACACATAACGACCAAAACGTTTCGTTTGTCTCCGTTTTATCACATTTGTCTCATACAAAAATTTAATTAATGCGACAATAATAATAATTATAATAATAATAATAATAATAATAACAATAATATTAATAATAACTTCAGCTATATTCCTATTCTTGCCCACTGAGCTATGACCTGGGAGCCTGTCTAGGGGCCCCCTAGTAGCAGCGGGGCCCTAAGCGGCCGCTTAGTCTGCTTATTCCAGGAAACGGCCCTGGCTAGCAATTATAGGCCCAATAGCTTAACGTCAATTGTCGGTAAACTATTGGAATCCGTCGTTAGGGATCGTATCATCGATCACTCAGAAAGTCGAGATTTGATTAATAGTAGTCAGCATGGGTTTCGACGCCATAGATCTTGTTTAACTAATTTGGTAGAATTTTATAACGAAATCGAGCGCGAATACGATAGGCATAGAGCGGCTGACGTTATTTATTTAGATTTTAAGAAGGCGTTCGATGCAGTTCCGCATAGAAGATTAACTGCGAAGGTTAAAGCGCACGGTATACGCAATCAGGTAGCTAACTGGTTAGAGGAATGGCTTCGTGCTAGGAGACAGAGGGTCGTTGTTAATGGTAGTGAATCGGGGTGGTGGGATGTAGGTAGTGGTGTCCCACAGGGTTCAGTGTTAGGCCCATTGCTATTCGTAATTTACATTAACGACATAGATGTAGGATTGACTAATAACGTGTCAAAATTCGCGGACGATACTAAAATAGGCGGTAAGGTTGTTACGAGGACGATAGAAATAGGCTCCAAGACGATGTAAATAGGATTATGGAGTGGATGGATAAGTGGCAGATGCAGTTTAACGTAGACAAATGTAAAGTTTTGCATATAGGTTCTCGTAACAATAACTACACGTACACGATGAATAATAGACAGTTAACGAGCGTTGACGAGGAAGTAGATTTAGGCGTACGCGTATCTAAGGATTTAAAAGTTATGAACCAGTGCCTGGAGTCCTGCGCAATAGCTAATAGGATGTTAGGCTTCATAGCGCGTAATTTCGAATTTAAATCGAAGGATATTATGTTGCCCCTTTACAAGTCCCTAGTCAGGCCTCATTTAGAATATGCCGTTCAGTTTTGGTGCCCGTATTTGCGTGAGGATATTGATAGGTTAGAAAGGGTTCAGCGTCGTGCCACGAAACTAATTCCGTCATTGCGCAACAAGCCTTATGAAGATAGGATTAAAGAGTTAGACTTGCATTCACTCGAAACTAGGAGATTAAGGGGGGAGCTTATTGAAGTTTTAAAAATCGTTAATAAAATCGATAACGTAAATTTTGATAAACTGTTCACTTTCGATAATAGCAATACTCGTAATAACGGATTTAAGTTGCGTGGCAGACGTTTCATTACTAATATCGCTAAAAACTTCTTTACGTTTAAAGTAATTGATAAATGGAATAATCTTTCCGCGCCCGTCGTGAACTCTACCAGCGCTAATATGTTTAAGAACCGTCTAGATAGACATTTTAAAAATATTAACGTTGTTTAAAATAAAAAAAAATTGGCAACAGGAGCTCTGGAGGTCGTAATCGGGGATGAGTCTGTTGACGTCTAATGCCAGCTTGTGACATGCCAGCTTGTGACATGCCAGCGTGTGATATGCCAGCGTGTGATATGCCAGCAAAAAAAAAAAAAAAATAGACTAACACGAACTTAGTTGTAGCTTGTTAAGTAAATTAACCCACTTTTTGTTATTCTTTATACTTTTTTCTTCTCTTTTTATTGTATGTCTGTAGTTTGCATGTTTGCATGGTATGATAGTATTTGAGTTAAGAATGTGTTGTAATGCGTTCTTATTTTACTTCTTTTCATCTTTCACGCCTTTCCAGCCTAGTGGGCTGCATCCTCTACCTCCCCATGGAGTGGAGGATCGGTCTGCAACAGTTGGAAGTACGTGTTGTTCTTGAGTTAAGAATGTATTACATGGTTTGTAAGCGTTCTTATTTTACGTCTTTTCATCTTTTTCCGGCAGAGTGGGCTCTATCTCCTTATGGAGTAGAGGACCGTTCTGCAATCTTTCCTATTCTCTCCGACTATTTTTCTGACTTGTCAGCAGTGGCCGCTGGATGATGATGGTGAGTCTTTTTTCTCTTTTTCTGAATGAATGTTAACCCACGAGTGATAGGTGTTGTTACTTACTTAACCCCTTATTCTCTTCTCTTAACCCCCTACTCTTTCCTTTCTCTCGGGCTAACCTTAGAGTGGATCTTAGGGTCTTTGTTAGCCTTAGCTTCTGTAGATCTGTAGATGTATGTTTACGGATTTTGCGATGGAAATACTATTGCTACTGTCACTGAATTCCAGCGACGTTTTCCAAATCGAAGAATTTCGGATCGACGAGTGTTTAGTAACGTTTACCGGAGATTGCGAGAGAGCGGTTCATTTCCTAGCGTTACTGTTTTATTTGAGCGTCCGGTGCAACAGGATGTGGCTGAACAAGAAAACATTATTCAAATGGTACAGCAGAGTCCTCATGTTAGTACGCGAAGGATTTCCACACGCCTTAGAGTTCCTTAAACGAGAGTATGTAGAACATTACACGAAGAAGGCATGTATCCATACCACGTACAGCGCGTTCAGCACCTCCAACCTGGATATCGTGCCCAACGGCTGGAATTTTGTAATAGGCTCAATGCCGATCGACAATTGCATCGATAAGTCTTGTTCTGTGATGAGGCTCAATTTACCTGCGACGGTGTCAAGAACACACTGTAGTGTATTGGTTTTTTTTAATAAAGATAATCATGTCTAATAAGAATTTAATGTTTTGTTTAATAAAGAAAAAAATAATGTTAAATAAGAAATTTAATTTTGGGTTGGATGTGAATAAGAAATTGATAATGTTTTGTTTGAAATAAAAAATATAAAAATACAAATTGGCAACATCTGAGATGACCCCCAATGTGCCGACTCAGAATGCCCAAAAACGGCAGTCTCGGGTGGTTGTTTGCCCCGATAAGGTGTTTTTCGTATTAGTATGTTGTTGTTTATTTAAAATATTAATTATTAAATGTTAACGCTAATTCCACCCTCGCATTACCCCGTTCGTCTAAAGTATTTCGACATAAATAAAAAGTCAGTAAATAGTAAATAAAAGTGTGCAATTTATCCCCGGTCTCTTTGCTTTGCTAGAAAATTTAATGGCTGGCGTGTCTACCCGTCTGCCGTGGTTATAAAGTATAGTGAAACGAATGTAAAGAGAAGAAAGAGCAATGATAAAAGAAATGAATAAAGTAAAGTAAATAATGAATTGTGAATAATTGGAATCACTACAACTCGCAATTCACATGTGTGGTCAGAAATGAATCCTCATGCCATTGTGGAAAGTAATTTTCTCTACGGTCAGCTGATTGGTCCGTTTATCTTCGAAGGTGGTCTTACAGGTGACATTTATCTACGATTTCTGCAAGACGAACTGCCGCCACTGTTAGAAGATGTACCTTTGGCAAACGATTGCGTATGTACTTCCAACAAGATGGAGCTGCTCCCCATTTTAGCCGTGCAGTGAGAACGCATCTCGATGGTCGCTTCCGTGGTCGATGGATCCGTCGTGGTGGTGCACAAACTTGGCCACCCGGGTTTCCGGACCTAACCCCTCTAAATTTTTATCTGTGCGGGCGCATGAAAGAGTTGGTGTACCAAAGAAAAGCGGAAACACGAGATGCATTGCTCCGTCGCATTTTGGATACTGCAGTCCTCATAAAGGACAATCGTAATGAACTAATGCTAGCTACACGCGCGAATCACAGACGAGCCGCGATGTATATTAAGGGCGAGGGTAGTCATTTTGAACAGTTATTGTAAATTCAGGAATAAAAACTTTAGCAGCTATTTGTTCTCCTATTCTTATTTTTAAACATTCAAACATTCATATCTCCGTAACCGTTAAGAATCAGACCTATGTTCAATTGGAGTTTTTGACTGGGAATTACCTCAGCTATAAGCTCCCGAAGTTATGACATTTCGTCGTGAATCACCCTGTATATATATATATATATATATATATATATATATATATATACAACCTTACAAAGGTTCCGCGCGATGATTTCTCACTTCGCGAAGGTCAAGCTTGTCGCCCCTCCTCTCGAGTTGGCCTGGTGAAGTAGTGAGTTGGATTCTTGCGCTCTCCACCTCACATAGTCAGGTACGCCCGGCTCATCGGGGATTGTTCTGAGCCAGGCGTCTAGTCTTCTTTTGAAGATTTCCACTGCAACTCCCTTCGTGTTTCTTAGGTCTTTGGGCAACTGGTTAAACAGTTTTGGTCCTCTCACTACAAAACTATTTTTTTCAGGGTTAAGGATGTTCCCTGTCTCGCCTTCAATTTGGGAATACGACATAGTCTACCGCTTCTACTTTCCACCGTTGTTTGGGGAGTTATGGGATTCAGAGTAAGATTAGGGACTAGTTTCTCCATTATTTTCCAAGTGTAAATAATGGTGTATCTTTCTCTTCTCCTTTCCAGTGAATATAGGTCTAGTTCTCGTAACCTTTCCCAGTAATTTAGTTCTTTGCACCCATTGATCTTGGCTGTGAAGCTTCTTTGGATCCCCTCCAGCTGTCTAATGTCTTCTTTTTTATATGGGGATGTTAGGACCGAGCAGTATTCCAATTTGGGTATTATCAGGGTTTCCAGTAGAGGAATCATTACATTCCTATCCCTTCGTTTAAAGGTTCTCAATATCTGACCCGTTATTCTCTTTGCTCTGTTTAATGCTATCTTATTTTGTGTTTCAAATTTCGCATCATCTGTCATTACAACCCCTAAATGTTTTGCTCTGGAATTTCTCTGAATTTCCTGTCCATTTGGGGTATAATATTCCATGGACTTTAGGTCTTTTCTTTTTCCGTACCAAAATAGCTGAAATTTCTCGGTGTTAAACATCATATTGTTGTCTTCCGTCCACTTGTAGATTTTGTTTATGTCGGTTTGTAGAGATCCTACGTCTCCTGGGTTTCTTATTTTTCTACTGATCTTTGTGTCATCCGCGAAGGATGTTACTGTGCTGTCTCTGGTAACGTCCTCATCTATGTCAGTTAGCATGATTATGAAGAGTAGTGGAGCTAATACTGTTCCTTGTGGTATCGAGCTGAGGAGCTTTGATTCTGATGAAGATACTCCTTGTACTGTAATGACTTGCCTCCGCTCACTAAGGAAATTATATATCCATTTCCCTACTTTTCCTGTTATTCCCATATATTTCAGTTTATGTATTATGATTCCGTGGTCACACTTGTCGAACGCTTTAGCAAAGTCTGTGTATAGTACGTCATAGTTTTCATTACTTTCAAGTGAATCAATAATGTTGTAGTGTTCCATTAGTTGTGATAGGCATGATCTGCCTGACCGAAACCCGTGTTGATTATCATTGAATTTTTTCTGAGTTTCCAAAAAGTCATAGATTTTCTGTCTAACTATTCTTTCAAATATTTTAGTGAGATGAGATGTAAGCGACACTGGCCTATAGTTTTTGGCCTCGGATCGATCTCCTCCTTTATATATTGGGACTATGTTCGCGTTCTTCAGGATGCCCGGTATTTCTCCCGTGTCTAATGATCGTCTCCATATCCAGTATAGGGGTTCAGCGATTGCATTCTTGCAGTTTTTTGATCAGTGTGGCATTCCACTTATCCGGTCCTGCCGCTGAGTGTGTTTTTAGTTTCCCTATGGCTTGTGTAATATCATCCGTCGTAAAGTCGAAATCCGTTATACTTTCCCCTTGTGGTTCTTCTTCAAAGAACGCGTTTCTATCGCATATCAATTTGTCAGTTTTTGGGATACTGAAAGATGATTCATACTGAGCTTTTAATATTTCAGATACTTCTGTTAGATCATCAGATAAATCACTGTTCTCATTTTTTAAAGGTCCGATAGTCGCATGGTTTTTCGACTTTCATTTTGCGAAATTATAGAAGTATTTTGAGTTCACCTTTATCGCTTCTATAGCGTCATCTTCTTTTTCTGTATGCTTCTCGATTAGTTCATGTATGACGACATCGATACTTTGTAGTTTATCATTTAATATTTTTTTGTATCTTTACAATTACTTAATTTTGCATTCACTTTTTTTCTCTTTCGGAACAATGCCCTCTTTTGTCTTTCGAACCTGCTTCTCTTTCCTCTTTGTTGTATCTTTGGGACATGTTTTTCCACAATTTCTAACGTCTTCTCCTCGAACGTCATTAGCATCTCTTCCGTTGTCTTGGCCTCGAAAATGGTTTTCCAATCTATTACTTCCGTGTTGGATGTCACATCTTCCAAGTTTATAGCTTTGGAGTGAAAATTAAAAATTTCGAATTTGCTTCTTTCTGTTGTGCGTGTTCTTTCCTTTCCTGTTGCCTTTGTATTAGTTATTTCAATGATGTTGTGGTCTGATATCATAGTTGGGGATATTTCTACATTATCAATTAGATTACTGTTGTTTGTGAATACCAAATCTAGGCAGTTGTTTTTTCTTGTGCTTTCTGTTATTTCTTGCGTTAACATAAATTCATCAGCTAAAGCTAATAGCATTTTTACCTGCTCCTGGTCTTCTCGTGTGCCCCCCTTGTCCTGGTGTATACAGTGCCCGCGAAAAGTATCCGATCACTCAAGAAAATACAATATTTTCCCTTGATATTCAGAGACACGTAATTCACTTTCTATTTGTTCTAGCGACATCTGGTAACTTTGAGGTTGCTCGCTGATATGAGAGCTATCCAACGCATTCTCAAATTAGTGTTCTGGTAGCCTTCGTTGCGGGTGGCTGTGTCTCAAATTTGTCAGATTTCACTGTTTGTGTAAATTTCTTGATTTTTTTTTTTTTTTACAGAAAGTGGTGTAAATAAAATTTATATATGTGTGCTAAAAAACAACTTAAGAGTGATTGTCGAGGTGCTATTGTTGCTTTGCATGCATGTGGGAAATCACAGAGACAGATAGCTAAGGAATTAAACATATCCCAAAGTACCGTTAATTTATGGGTTTCACGGGCTAAGAACAATGGTGGCCTAACCACGCCAGTCCCTAAAAAACGATCTGGCAGACCGAGAAAAACAAATTCGCGAACAGACAAACTTATGAAACGTTTAGTATTGAAAACCCAACAATAACTGCGAAAGAAATAAAATTTAATATGAATAATTTGTTATCTGGTGTTTCTGAACGAACTATCCAGGAGCGGCTCCAAAAAGAACTCGGATTACCATCTCGCCATGCTGCTAAGAAACCGTTCATTAATGAAAAAATGCGTAAAAAACGTGTCGCATTTTGTAAAAAATACATTCATTGGACTGTTGATGACTGGAAGAAGGTTTTATTTAGCGATGAGTCGACATTTTTGACATTCAGAAGTTGTCCAAAAAAGGTTCGCCGGCCTATTGGCTCAAATAGGATGGACCCTAAATACACCCTAAAGACAATGAAACATCCTCCAAGTGTGATGGTTTGGGGTTTTTCGGTTACTATGGGCGTGGAAACTTATATTTTCTTCCGAAGACACAACTATGAATGGTGCACGGTATTTAGCAATGCTACAGGATAAACTTCCAATGGCAATGGCAATCCAAAGGACAAAACATACATGCATGATGGTGCACCATGTCACAGGGCCAAAATAGTGACAAAATGGATTACTGACAATAATTTGATATTTTGGATTGGCCTGGTAATAGTCCAGATCTCAATCCGATAGAAAATCTGTGGCTAATATAAAAAATAAGGTTGAATGCCACGACACTGGCTCAGTCGAAAAATTACAAGAGGCCATCAAAAAGGTATGGTGCAAGGAAATATCAGTGGAAGTTTGTCAAAACTTGATTAAATCCATGCCAAAACGTCTAGAACAAGTCATCCAAACCAAAGGACAGATGACAAAATACTAATATAAGGTTAGTATACATTTAAACATTGTTTTTTATGTAAAAAATACAAATTTCAACGGTGATCGGATACTTTTCGCGGGCACTGTACATATATTTTTTCCTATCCTTTTAGATTTCATGAATGGGAAATTAAAATCACCACAGAGAAAAATATTTGGTGTTGGAGAGTGTAGATCTTTTACTAAGTTTCTTACCTCTGTATTGGAATCTGAAAATTTTGAGGTTGGCGTGTTTGGGGGTCTGTACATTACAATTAGTACCATATTTAATTTTTCAATTTTTGCTGCTGCACATTCTACGTAGTTGTTTGAGGTACTTATAGCCATTTCTGCTATGTGCCTTTCGCGTGTGTAAATATCACATCCTCCTTTACGTTACGTCTCACTGTTCTGTCGGCTTGGAGGATGTTATAGTTGTTAATTTTTATTTCTTTTTTGTCAATACCGGACTCACAATTTTCACAGTTCGCCTGGCAGTCCTTTAGATGAGTTTCCGTGAGGCATGCAAAGTCTGCTCCGGCTTCTTGCATGAGTCCTTTCAGGTATGCAACTTTGTTCGTGGAATGGTTTGATTTAAGGCCCTGTATGTTGGCTAGGATTATTTTTATTTTTTCTCTTTCTTTTTCGCATACAGGTGGTTCCGATTTGTTTTCCAATGGGGGTGCCGGTTTCGTTGCCTTGTGGTCCTCCGAGAATTTACCTCTTTTTATCTTTGTCGGTACCTGTTGTCCCGATAACGCATGAAGTGCCTTTGTTCGTACCTTCTGTCCGGCTCTCGGATTTCTATATTTATATTTGTCAGCTGGTTTTGTAATTACTGGAGAGTATTTAGCAGCTGTAATGTGTTGGCTGCGTCTAAAAAATTGGTACTCTTCTTTGATGTTCGTTTTCTCTGTTCCCTCGTTGCGTTCCTTTGAGGGTGGTGGTATCGGCATATATATATATATATATATATATTATATATATATATATATATATATATATATAATTATACAGGGTGAGCCGAAAGTCTAGATCCAGAGGAAAATATTTATTTTAATACATAAATTACAACAAATGGTAAATACTTAAAATGAATATCAACTTTAACTCGTAAATGCGTATCCATGATACTGTACAGTTGTTCGTACTCTAGTATAAATACTCAAATACTTTTTATTTCAGCCCAGAAATGGCTTCGAATCTAACAACAGAAGAGCGGGTAGAACTTGTGCTCATGTACGCAAGACAGGGCGCTACACACAGAGAAGTTGCTACCGAATTCAATAGAAATCATCCTGATAAGCATCCAGTAACACATGCGACTGTTGGCAAGTTGTTTAAACGTTTCAAAGAAACAGGAAGTGTACATGATCGACGGCGTTCTGGTCGTCCAAAACTGCAACTGATGAAAATACCTCTGCAATGGTATGTGAAACTTTAACGAATAGTCCAGTAAAGTCAACAAGAAGATTATCAAATGAAACACGCATCTCGAGAACGTCAATTCGAAGAATTATTAAAAATCATAAATTCCATCCCTAAGTGTCTCGATGTCAGAGGCCGCCAATTTGAACATTTGTTATAATTTGTTGTTTATACTGGAGTACGAACCACTGTACAGTATCACGGATACGCATTTACGAGTTAAAGTTGATATTCATTTTAAGTATTTACCATTTGTTGTAATTTATGTATTAAAATAAATATTTTCCTATGGATCCAGACTTTCGGCCCACCCTGTATATATATATATATATATATATATATATATATATTATATATATATGCGCCTCGGTGGTGTAGTGGTTAGCGTCGCTGACTACTAATCCATCGGCACCGGGTTCGAGACCCAGTGACGGCAGCCGGCGCGCAGCAAATCCAGCTGTTCATCTTTCCACACAATAAAGAAAGTGGTTGGTAGATAAATGTGCACCCTAGGTGGCCAAGTGGTTAAGACGCTGGGCTGCTGGTGGGGCGTGGTTCGAATTCCACGTTAAACTGTAGGTCTAAGGTGGAGTGAAAAGCTTGACCTTCGTCAGAATGAACAATTCGGGCGGAAGCTAACCAAAGGTTAAAGGTTATATATATATATATATAAACTGCAAACACGCAGTATAATTAACGTAAAGAACGACGCTTGTATAGGAGAATATTCCGCGCAAGATGAGAGCGAGAGAACGAAACAAATGAAAAAAATGAGTTAACCACCCGGGAATCGAACCCGGATCTTCCGATTGCCGGTCAGATATGATAACCATTACACCACGGGCCTCACTCAATCAAACGTAGAGGAATTACGACGTTTGATTGAGTGAGGCCCGTGGTGTAATGGTTATCATATCTGACCGGCAATCGGAAGATCCCGGGTTCGATTCCCGGGTGGTTACCTCATTTTTTTCATTTGTTTCGTTCTCTCGCTCTCATCTTGCGCGGAATATTCTCCTATACAAGCGTCGTTCTTTACGTTATATATATATGTACAGGGTGGGCGGAAAGTAGCTCCCTAATTTAAATTACATATAAATTATGTATAAATTGTGATTGTATTGTTATATTGTTATGGTGTGTTCTCTAAAGTGGTACAATTGTAACGGTAATCTTTTTTTTCTCTAAAGTGTTCTCTTTGTGTTCTCTAAAGTGGTACAATTGTAACGTTCATTTTTTTTTTTCATTTCAGATTGAAGGGTAACATGGCTGAGCGTTTAACACTGCAGGAGCGTGCCCAGTTGGCGGCACGGTACGAAGTTTGGCAATCTGTCGTTCGAGTTCAAAGATGGTGGCGGGCCATTCACGGACCACGTGCCCAAGTGGACCCGAAAACAATCAAGAACTGCCACTCGAAGCTCATGACCACGGGGTCTGTGGCAGATGTTCGAAGATGTGGTCGCCCTTCGACATCCAGGGCCCAGGAGACGGTGCAGGCAGTTCAGGAAATGTTCGCACGTAGTCCACGAAAGTCAGCTCGCCAGGCAGCTCGGGAAAGTGGACTCTCCCGCTACTCAGTGCGAACTGTGCTGAAGAAGGAGCTGAACTGGCGTGCGTGGAAGCCGCATTACTGCCAATCTCTCTCGGACGAGGACTGCGACATTCGTATGGAGTTCGGGGAAATCATGCTGGCTTGGCATGAAGACTGGCCCCATCTCTTCCGCAACATCCTCTGGAGCGACGAGGCGGTGTTCCACGTCGGAGGCTTTGTCAACCGCCACAATTGCCACTACTGGGCAGGAGAGGATCCCATGGTTACCGCTGAAAAACGGCAGAATCGGTTCAATGTAACGGTGTGGTGTGGTATGACCTCAGATCAGGTTGTGGGCCCGTTCCTTCTGCGCAACACCATGAATGCTGAGCGGTACCTTGCTATGTTGCGAAACGAGGTCTGGCCGGTTGTCAGCACATGGGAGAACATCGACGATCTGATATTTATGCAAGATGGCGCCCCTCCGCACTTCGCTCTTGTTGTCCGTGAGTGGCTGGATGCCCACTTCTCTGGGCGTTGGATGGGTCGTCGTGGTCCACATCAATGGCCAGCCAGGAGCCCCGACTTGACACCGTGCGACTTCTTTCTTTGGGGGTGGGTAAAGGAAGAAGTCTACCGCACCAAACCGAGGACATTGGAAGAACTGGAGGACCGAATTCGGGAAGTCATGTCCTCCATCCCGCCGGAGTTCCTGCTAAAGTCAGTGGACGCCATTCCTGGGCGGCTCCAGAAGCTGGTGGAAAGAGTTGGAGTCCACATTGAATTTTAGAGAAAACCTACCATGTATGCCTACCTTTTCATATTATTTCTTCTGAAATAAATGGATAATATACGTATTTTTTTACCAATCCAAAATATATATATATAAAGGAGAGAGAGAGAGAGAGAGAGAGAGAGAGAGAGAGAGAGAGAGAGAGAGAGAATCACGAGACCTGCTAATTTCACACAATGCTAAGCGACCTACTACGAGGGCCACTCAATATTTTGCCCCACCTTTTTTTTTTCTTTCCAAGTTTCCTTGTAAGTTTCAGAAATTTTGTACACAAATAGTTACATACCTTTTTCACAAGTTTTTATTTTTCCACATAGTCTCCATCCTTTTTCTCGGCTTTCCTCCACCTCGAAACAAGTGCCTTTATTCCTTGCTGGTAAAAGTCCGATGGGTTCCGCTCCAGCCACCTCTTAACCTCCTCAACAACCTCATCGTCACTCTGAAACTTTCTTCCACGAATAGCATCCTTCATTGGCCCAAACAAATAGAAGTCTGATGGTGCAAGATCCGGGCTATATGGAGGGTGGGGTAACACAGTCAAGCACATTTTTGTGATGGCCTCTCTTGTTTGCAAACTGTTGTGTGGTCTTGCGTTATCGTGCAAAAGAAGGACGTCTTCCAGTTTTCTCTCCTGTCAAACTCGCTTTATACGTCTCTGGAGTTTCTATAGGGTAGAATATATGCCTCCTAGTTGATTGTTTGTCCTTTCTTCATAATGTCCACTTTGGTTTATACTCTTTATTGTATTTTTTATATTTGGAAGTGGGGCTGTCCTGGGATTGAGTTCAGATAAGTTGATAGGTTGTTTTTCATCATACCTGTTGCCCCAACTATGATGGGGAGAATGGCAGCTTCTTTCAATCTCCAGTTTCTCTTTATGTCATATATGAGCGCCTGGTATTTGGTAATTTTCTTCCTTTCCGCTCTATTAAGGCCATAGTCATTTGGGACACTAACCTCAATAAGTAAGGCACTCCTTTCCCTCTTGTTCCACACTACTATGTCCGGTTTTACTGCAGAATTGTCTATAAAAGTGACTGTTGGAATTATTGTGTCATAGTATATAGTATAATGGTTGTTTCCAGTAATTGGTGCAGGTGTGTTCCCATACATTTTTATTACATTCTATTTCTAATGCTAACATGATCTTCCAGTGGATATATTTGCAAATTTTATTGTGTCTGGCTGTATAGTACCTCTCTGCCAGGAGCACCCTGCAGCCTGATATTAAATGGCCAACACTTTCTACCTCAACATGACAGAATCTACCTCTGTCATTATTACTTATTCCAGCCATTTTTTTAAATGCATCTGTTAGGAGTGCAAGATCTTGGGCACCCATTATTAGTCGCTCTCCGTCATATTGCAGCACTCCTCTCCTTAACCATTCCAATGATCCTTCTTTGTTGATATAATCCTTCTGTAATTCCTGATAATATTTTCTAGCTCTTTGATGTTGTTCCCATTCTTCTGCATGCTTGGCCTGTTGTTCCTGGACAAATCTTTTGCGACTTTTCCTAGCTATTAAGGTGGCTGGTACTCTTTCAGTTTCTACTTCTTCTGTCATATTATTGCCTCCAAAATGCTGGGGCAGTTTGGTTATGGAAGTATGTTGCGTTACCCTTGTGTTGTGGTGTTCACGGACCAGCGCTATTGTAGGACTACTCGAACTTTTCAGATACAGCCCAATGCTGATGGTCGATGATCGGTGCAGCTGGTTAACCTCAGTCAATCCCATTCCTCCCAATTTTCTTGGTAGGTACAATCTGGGAAGACACTGGTTCCGGTATGTTGTTCTTTTTAGAGTGAGGATTTTTCTGGTCTTAACATCTAGTTTATTTAGTTCTGATTGTGGCCAGTCTATGATCCCTACACTATAGTTGATAACAGGGATGGCGAGTTGGTTTATGGCTGTTATTTTGTTCTTTGATGTAAGTTGGGTTTTGCAGATCTTTTTCAGTCTTCGTACATACTCTCCACTGATTTTCTCTCGCATTTGCCGGTGTTCTATATTTCCACTTTCTTCTATCCCAAGGTATTTGTAGGAGCTATCCTCTTCCAAGTCTTTAATCTCAGTGTCTCTTCCTAAATTGATGTCATGGGTTTGTATTTTCCTGCCCCCTCTAAGTGTACACTTAGCACACTTGTCCAATCCAAACTTCATTTTGATATCACCGGAGAAAGTATGGACGATCCTTAATAGGCATTCCAGGTTTTGGTCAGAGTCTGCGTACAGCTTCAAATCATCCATAAACAGTAGATGGTTCAGTATACTGTCAGGATTTCTTCGCCTAGTTTGACTGAGGTTGTAGCCCTTGTTATTATTGCTAACTAGTTTGCTAAGGGGGTCCAGGGTGAGGCAGAATAGCAAGGGTGATAAGCTGTCCCCCTGGAATATACGGTTATATACCCCTCATAATCTTGAAATGGGGAATGGATATTTTCCCATTTTCATGGGTAAGATTGATGTTTGTTTGTCATTTTGTAATCTGGTTCGTTTGAGTGCTAATTATAGTAGGGTGGATTTTGTACAGTTTAAGGCATTCCAAAATCCACGAGTGTGTGACACTATCAAGTGCCTTCTGATAGTCTATCCATGCCATACTAAGGTTTCTGCCTCTCTTCTTACAGTCTTCAAGGATAGTTTTGTTGATGAGCAGCTGATCCTTTGTGCCTAAGCAGTTTCTTGTACATCCTTTCTGTTCTTTTTGCAGATAGTCTCCAGCATCTAGGTGTTCATATATACTGTCTGCAATTAGGCCTGTAAAAAGTTTATAGGTGGTAGTGAGACAGCAGATTGGGCGGTATTTACTTGTGAGATTTGTCTTACGAGTCTTAGGGATGAGGGTTGTGTCTCCACTTGTAAGCCATTCTGGTGTTTCTTCTACTCCCTGCAAAATTCTGTGAAAGGCAGCAGTATAATGGTAGTGTAATGCCATGACCTGTTTCAGCCAGAAATTCGGGAGCTTGTCTAGGCCAGGTTTTTTAAAGTTGGAGAATTTTGCTAGTTTCCTTCTTATCTTGTCGTCCGTTATAAATAGCTCCTCCATTTCTGGTTTACCCTCATTTGCCACCCTGATGGTCTCTATCCAGGCAGCATCCTGATTATGCTGTTCAGGGGTTTCAAAGAGGGGTTTCCAATATGCCTCCAACTGGGTTTGATCTGGTGGTTCATGGACTACTATTCTTTCCCTAATGAGATTTTCGTAAAAGCCTCTAGGGTTTGATGAAAATTGTTTGTTATGGTTTTTCATGTCAATCTGCTTCTGTTTATGCCTGATTCTATTGGCTATGGCTGGGATTTTTCCCTCCAATTCCAGCGCCTTGTCATGTAATTAATTATCTCTGAGGTTATACTTCCTCTTTATTTTCACTATTTGTTTTTTGAGTTTTCCCTGTTGTGTGGGTGCTTGGAAATATTGCTTTAATTGGTTCAATTCCCGTCTGGCTTGTGTAAGTTGTTTAGTTAATTTAACTTTCCAAGGCAGGGGTTTTGGTTTACACCTTTGGCTGGGAGACTTTGGTCTAAAGTTTAGGACAAGTTTCTGTTGCATGTATAGGCCAGCAGCGTAATTTACTTGGTTAAGTTCAGTAAGGTCTGTGTTTACTGGAACTAGTCAATTAATTGCAACATTTACTCTGCATAATAGTTGTTTAAACTTTCTATTTTTACTAAGTTTGATCAGTTGGGGCCGGCTTTCCATATTCATGATTTTAACGTTTTAGATTATATTTGCTAACTCCTCCTCTGCTTCCATTTGCTGTAAATCCATATATTCATATCGTGGTGGTGGTGGTGGTGGTGGTGGTGATGGGGGAGGGGTTCTTGATCTGGCTGGGGAAGGCAATGATGAGTCAGAGGATCCAGGCGAACTGGGTGGCGAGCCACCCATTCCTATATGCTGAATTGTATTGGTTACAGAATGTTGGCTAGTGTGCTGTCTGTTTTGTGTGTCCACTGAACTATCAGATGCATCGTCATCAATATTTTGGGTGGCTTCAAGGCACTGTAATAATGGGATAGGGTTCATTATTGGGCTGGTTTCATTTTGAATAAGTTTATCTATTTCATCGTTCATATATTCCATTTATTGGTCACTAAATGCCCTCTGGGTTATGAAGTTGTGCTTCTGAGTGGTCAATCTTGTAGCTGGAGTCTCTCTCTTACATGGGCAAAAGGGGAAGAAGATCTCTCTCCATTCCGTTGTGATGTCCTTCTGCCTCTCGTGTTTCTTTCTGGCATACTTTGTAGCCCATATCAGTGTCCATTTCTCTTCTCTTGCCAACAATCTTTTCATTTTTTCCTCTCTTTCTTCTCCTTCTCTGGCAATGTAGTCCTCAGCTGCTTCCCTAAGGGCGCTTTGTTTAATATTACTAATTTCTTCCTCTGTAAGGTACTTATGCACTTGTGAGGCTAATGATTGTAGTTTCTTGACAGAGGTATTTTTCTTCTCTTCAGGTAAGTTGGAGTTCCTGATTTGCTCCGCTAGGATTATGTTCTTCTGCCTCCTCCACTTCTCAAACCTTGAGTATTCAGAGCAGTGTCAAATTATTTTCTTTTCTTCAATAGTCCATTTTATTGTATCATACCTTCTCAGGTTTCGTTTTGGGGCCATTTTCCGTTGGAACTGCTGGGGTCCAGGGTCATTACTCTGGCCTGATGGGGTCCCCTGCATTGACTCCTTTGGAGAAGTTTCTTCGCCTCTGGGATTAAGAAAAGTTGCACCATTGCTCTCCTCACCCACCCTGGAGCGTAAGCGGGTTGAGGAGACCTTTTTATCCTGGGCGACGTCCTGCCAGTATGCATTTTCCTTGGTAAACATCTCATTTTTGTTGAAACTTTTAGCTAGGGTTAGTGTCCTTATAGTGGTCACTTCCTCATGGCTGTACACAGCCAAACCCTGTGTTGGTGGGACCTGGGCGTGCGAGGAGCACACCTCAAAGGCTCTTCATACCCAGAAGGTCCACCAGAATCACCCCTTTCATGTCCCAAAAGATGGTGGTCATAACCTTTTCTGCAGAAGGAGCCATTTTGAACTTTTTCTTGCGTGGGGCGTCTGCGTGATGCCACTCCATGGATTGGCGTTTTGTTTCAGGTTCAAAGTGGTATACCTAAGTCTCATCCCCAGTCACAATCCGTGAAAGGAAGTCATCCCCTTCTGTCTCGTATCGAACCAACGACTCAGAAGGAATTTCTTTTCTTTGGGCTTTGTGATCTTCAGTCAGTTGGCGAGAAACAAACCGTGAACACACTTTTGAGTATCCCAGTTTCTGAATTATCATATTCACACTTCCTTCACTAATTCCTAGCTCCAGTGATAGCTCCTTTTATGTGACGCGCCCATTTGATCGAATGATGCCGGGCGACCGCTGGCTGCGTGGCTCATCATCGAGGATGGCTCTCCCTCTCTCCGATGATCTTACACGTTTCGACCAGCGTCCAACTGCGCTTCGATCAACAACAGCATCTCCGTAAACATTTTGCAGACGTTTGTGAATATTTCCAACTGTTTCCTTCTCTGCGGTTAAGAACTCGATAACAGCTCTCTGTTTACGACACACATCACTGTCAGACGCCATTTTCGAAAGTGCGTTAACCATCGGCTTTATACAAGGAGGGGAGGTTCAAACTGGAAAATTCCGGTTATGTGAATCGCAGAAAGTTCAAACTTACGGCCCAAAAGACATTTCAGCCCCATGGCCTATTATTTAGCTAAGAAAAAAGGGTGGCGAAAATATATTGAGTGCCCTAGTACATATAAAGAAGCTTCAAAAGGTAAATACAAGGGAAAGAAATACCATCACACGAGATAAGTCTTCCCATGAAACCAGAAGTAGTGGCCACAGTGCATTTGCCCAACTGTTCCCCTCTAAAAGACAACAATAAGAAGTACAAAGAAGAAATATTCCAACTCACAAGATATTGTAACATTCAAGAGCTATAGAATAAAGAATACAAACTACTGCAAGACAAACAGATAACACGAATTCCACGAGAAAGAAATCTTTGAGTAATAATGTCATCGGATGCAGAATTCAGAGAACACAACAACGTTAAAATTATAACAGCTAGAAAAATAATGGGAATTATTTGGAGAAACTTTTACAGAAGAAAAGGAAACATCATTCTAAAAGTATGAAAAAGTTTAATCCCTCCCCCCAATAACTGAGCATTGCTCAGTAATCACAAACGAGAAAACGAGACATTGCAAACTTTTACGTCGAAGATACAGGAAACGAAAATTAAAACTACTGGTGAGTGATACACAAAATACTCTCGAGTGATGTGTTCCAAACTTTAGGAATAAAATAAAAACCTACCGGAATGAAAGAAGAGGTAGGACAGGGAGAGACACATGAAAATAAAAATGGAAAATATTCTCAGAATATAAGGTCCCAAATTCTTTAGCGTGCAACCGAAAAAAGTGAGGAACCTCCACCATACCAGCCTAAATACGTTTAGAAATCAACTCACCAGCCTTCTGTATAAAGTCCCTGACTAGACATAGCAGGATAAAAGTAGAAAGCAACTATCTCACTTCCCCAAAATGTGATGAGATGCTGTAAAGGGATCGAACAGAACGTCATTCTCAATTGTTGTTCAAGCCCCAAAAAAGATATAATTATATATATATATAATATTTAGGAGAAATCCAATGACAAGAAGGAGAGTAAATGCCATGAAAAGTGTCTTCTTTAATGCGCAACGTTTCAAGCAATACGCTCATCTTCAGGCTAAACAGTGACAAAAAATGACAATATGAAGTTAAAATAAATAAATAAATGAATGAAACACATAAGACAAAATAATTACTATAAAACCTATTCTTAGAAGCAAAATTTAAAAAGACTAAAAGAAGAGGGTTGAATTCAAAGTTATAAAAGAAGTTTACATATAACAATACAAGAAATTTAAAAAGCTATTTTTAAAATTATAAATAGTAAATTTGAAATTAATACAATGTGATAATTAACACTACTAACCTTTCATTGCTGGTTCCGAGGCACAAGTAATTTTAAAACAAAACAAAGGGAAAATACTATGGGTTGGGTGGTTGGAGAGTTATGAGTTGGGGGGGGGATTATAAAAAATTTAGAGGGACAGCTGAGGAATCAACGTTTAGAGAAGGGGTCAATGTTTTAATATAAAGGGATTCCAAAATTCTAAGTGAGTTGGGACAAGGATTACAGCCAAGAATTTTAAAATTATCCAGAGTGGCATCTATTTTACATTTAATACTATGTTCCCGGATACTAGAGGCTTCTTTTTCATTTAAAATTTTACCTGTTCCAACTTATTCCCATATGCGAATAAAATCTAGCCCTGAGAGAGCGCACGGTGCTGCCAATATAAGTACCAAGGAAACACCTTGGGCAGGTAAATAAATATACAACACCGCTACGCAACGAATCAGGAGTTCGATCCTTCGCTGAGAAAAAGCTACCCAAAGACGTTTTATTAATAAATATAATGCGAAAATCAATATGATAAAAAAATCTTTTTAACAACTTGGTAAATTTAAGTTTAAATTCTTTATTCATGGGACCCATTTCAGGTACCAAGAAATATTTTATATCTTTAGGCACTGAAATACAGGGAAGTTGGGGGCTATAAACATTATTTAAGAAATATCTTATTAATTTATCTACATATTGAACAGGAAAACTATTATTGGTAAAATATGATCTTAAATTATTAAATTCATCATTAAGTAAGGTAAAACTAGAAATCAAATTATATCCTCTGAACAAGAGAGTTTTAATACACGACATCTTATAGTTAAAATCAGTAAAACTAAAAAAAGTCATGCCCAAACCGGTAAAAGTGGGTTTCCTATAAACTGATGTAGTAATAGAATCACCTTTTTTCGAAATTAAAAGATCTAAAAAGGGAAGGGAGCCATTTTCCTCAGTTTCCATTGTATAAGTTATATTGGGGTGCTTTGCTTGTACAGCATTATCAAAAACGGCTATCGAGTCATCAACAAAGCGTCGGTAAAAAAATGGTTTACAATGGGTGGGAGATTGTCTAAAAATTACGCTTTCCAAATGAGTCATAAAAAAATCAGCTGATAAAGGTCCGACGGGTGATCCCATCCCAACACCATCAATTTGTTGGTAAACCTTATTATTAAAAGTAAAATAACATTGCTTAAAAACCAGTTCTAAAAGTTCCTTAAAATAAGACCATGAAAAACCATGAAAACTATCGACCGAGCTAAAAACCCTATCTAAAATAATGGCAATAGTTTCTGATACAGGTACGTTCGTGAAAAGTGACTTTACATCAAAACTGACAAAAAACTTTTTTGAACCGAAATTCTCACTGAGGAGATCTTTTGAAATTCACAAGAGTTATTTATAGTATACGCATTTTTCGCAAAAGGTGACAAGAGACCAACAACAAATTTTGCCATTTGAAAGGTAGGTAAGTTATACGAAGCCAAAATAGGACGGAGAGGTGTTCCAACTTTATGGATTTTAGGCAAGCAGTATAATTGAGCAAGATTAGAACCAGATACGGACAACTGAGAGTAAGTATCGTTTTTTATTATCTTTAAAGACTTTAATCGTGACAAAAATCTATTAACTTTATCTTCCAACCTTAAAATGACTTTATTGACGGGTTCAAGAATTTGTTTAAATTTGCTAACATCACTTAGGATTTCATTAGTTTTATTTATGTAATCAGATTTGTTCAAGATAACGACTCCGTTACCCTTGTCTGGTCTAGTCACAACAATATCCTGGTTCTTTGCCAAACTCTTAATAACCTGTAAGTCACTCTTCTTAAATATGAAAGATTTAAATTTAAGGTTTCTAAGTTTATGAAAAAAGTCATGAGTTAAATTAGCAAACTGACATTTAAAATTATTAAAATCACCAACATGGGGAACATTTTTCAAGCCATTAAAAAAATTTTCAAAGTAAAGAAAAAACGAAGGCTTATATGTTTGAAATAACGGAAGCTTAAATTGCAAGCCAAGTGAGAGTAAAAACTTTTCCCGAGGGGAGAGGGTGTAGCTGGAAAAATTCGAAATTACTTTATCAGAATTGAAAAAATTAGGTGAATTCAGGCCCAGGGCTTTTAACTTACGTTCATTTATTTATTGATTTTAACTTCATATTGTCATTTTTTGTCACTGTTTAGCCTGAAGATGAGCGTATTGCTTGAAACGTTGCATATTAAAGAAGACACTTTTCATGTCATTTACTCTCCTTCTTGTCATTGGATTTCTCCTAAATATTAAATTAAAGCTTTGTAGAAGCAACCCGCATGATTATATATACTCAAGGTATGGACAAGATGGACTTAAGGTTTATCGCCATGTTTGGAAGACTTCACGTAAGCTTCTCAAGTCTAAACTTGACTGTTATTTTCTTGAAATTCGTTTACTTCAAACTTTATCGAGAAAATCTGTATGACTCTGAATTTGATCAATCTTCTCTGGAATATTTATTAAATAATGAAATTAATTATAAAATCAAAATTTCAGACTCGCATAATAAGTTGCTTGAGCATCATATAAATACTCTTAAAAATACCCTTTCAGTGTTGGATTATTTATTAATAATTTCCCTTGTACAACGTGATCTTGAAAAGTTTCATTTTACCATTTCTGAAACTCATGAACGTAAGTTAAAGGCCCTGGGCCTGAATTCACCTAATTTTTTCTATTCTGATAAAGTAATTTCGAATTTTTCCAGCTACACCCTCTCCCCTCGGGAAAAGTTTTTACTCTCACTTGGCTTGCAATTTAAGCTTCCGTTATTTCAAACATATAAGCCTTCGTTTTTTCTTTACTTTGAAAAATTTTTAATGGCTTGAAAAATGTTACCCATGTTGGTGATTTTAATAATTTTAAATGTCAGTTTGCTAATTTAACTCATGAATTTTTTCATAAACTTAGAAACCTTAAATTTAAATCTTTCATATTTAAGAAGAGTGACTTACAGGTTATTAAGAGTTTGGCAAAGAACCAGGATATTGTTGTGACTAGACCAGACAAGGGTAACGGAGTCGTTATCTTGAACAAATCTGATTACATAAATAAAACTAATGAAATCCTAAGTGATGTTAGCAAATTTAAACAAATTCTTGAACCCGTCAATAAAGTCATTTTAAGGTTGGAAGATAAAGTTAATAGATTTTTGTCACGATTAAAGTCTTTAAAGATAATAAAAAACGATACTTACTCTCAGTTGTCCGTATCTGGTTCTAATCTTGCTCAATTATACTGCTTGCCTAAAATCCATAAAGTTGGAACACCTCTCCGTCCTATTTTGGCTTCGTATAACTTACCTACCTTTCAATTGGCAAAATTTGTTGTTGGTCTCTTGTCACCTTTTGCGAAAAATGCGTATACTATAAATAACTCTTGTGAATTTCAAAAAGATCTCCTCAGTGAGAATTTCGGTTCAAAAAAGTTTTTTGTCAGTTTTGATGTAAAGTCACTTTTCACGAACGTACCTGTATCAGAAACTATTGCCATTATTTTAGATAGGGTTTTTAGCTCGGTCGATAGTTTTCATGGTTTTTCATGGTCTTATTTTAAGGAACTTTTAGAACTGGTTTTTAAGCAATGTTATTTTACTTTTAATAATAAGGTTTACCAACAAATTGATGGTGTTGGGATGGGATCACCCGTCGGACCTTTATCAGATGATTTTGTTATGACTCATTTGGAAAGCGTAATTTTTAGACAATCTCCCACCCATTGTAAACCATTTTTTTACCGACGCTTTGTTGATGACTCGATAGCCGTTTTTGATAATGCTGTACAAGCAAAGCACCCCAATATAACTTATACAATGGAAACTGAGGAAAATGGCTCCCTTCCCTTTTTAGATCTTTTAATTTCGAAAAAAGGTGATTCTATTACTACATCAGTTTATAGGAAACCCACTTTTACCGGTTTGGGCATGACTTTTTTTAGTTTTACTGATTTTAACTATAAGATGTCGTGTATTAAAACTCTCTTGTTCAGAGGATATAATTTGATTTCTAGTTTTACCTTACTTAATGATGAATTTAATAATTTAAGATCATATTTTACCAATAATAGTTTTCCTGTTCAATATGTAGATAAATTAATAAGATCTTTCTTAAATAATGTTTATAGCCCTCAATTTCCCTGTATTTCAGTGCCTAAAGATATAAAATATTTCTTGGTACCTGAAATGGGTCCCATGAATAAAGAATTTAAACTTAAATTTACCAAGTTGTTAAAAAGATTTTTTTGTCATACTGATTTTCGCATTATATTTATTAATAAAACGTCTTAGGGTAGCTTTTTCTCAGCGAAGGATCGAACTCCTGATTCGTTGCGTAGCGGTGTTGTATATTTATTTACCTGCCCAAGGTGTTTCCTTGGTACTTATATTGGCAGCACCGTGCGCTCTCTCAGGGCTAGATTTTATTCGCATATGGGAATAAGTTGTCGAACAGGTAAAATTTTAAATGAAAAAGAATCCTCTAGTATCCGGGAACATAGTATTAAATGTAAAATAGATGTCACTCTGGATAATTTTAAAATTCTTGGCTGTAATCTTTGTCCCAACTCACTTAGAATTTTGGAATCCCTTTATATTAAAACATTGACCCCTTCTCTAAACGTTGATTCCTCAGCTGTCCCTCTAAATTTTTTATAATCCCCCCCCAACTCATAACTCTCCAACCACCCAACCCATAGTATTTTCCCTTTGTTTTGTTTTAAAATTACTTGTTCCTCGGAACCAGCAATGAAAGGTTAGTAGTGTTAATTATCCCATTGTATTAATTTCAAATTTACTATTTATAATTTTAAAAATAGCTTTTTAAATTTCTTGTATTGTTATATGTAAACTTCTTTTATAACTTTGAATTCAACCCTCTTCTTTTAGTCTTTTTAAATTTTGCTTCTAAGAATAGGTTTTATAGTAATTATTTTGTCTTATGTGTTTCATTCATTTATTTATTGATTTTAACTTCATATTGTCATTTTTTGTCACTGTTTAGCCTGAAGATGAGCGTATTGCTTGAAACGTTGCGCATTAAAGAAGACACTTTTCATGGCATTTACTCTCCTTCTTGTCATTGGATTTCTCCTAAATATTAAATTAAAGCTTTGTCGAAGCAACCTGCATGATTATATATATATATATATGAAAATTATTTCACGAAAGTAACACGTGAAAAATATTTATGATGAATAAAACCACGAAGGAAAGGAAACACAAAATGGTGCTCAAGCGCTTTCGTCTAATGACATCCTCAGGAACACTGAAGTACATAAAAAGGTTACAGCCTATATATAGGTTACAGAAAGAAAAAAAAGAAAAAATAAATAACATATATACATACATATCTATATATACAAATACATACATACATACATACATACATATATATGCAATAAACAGAGAAGTAAAAATTAAAAATTAAAAATTAAAACCTTAAAGGATTACCAGTAAGGCGTACAGATTTGTAAGGAAAAATATCGATTTTTAGCACAAGATCAAATGGATTATAAAAATACAAATCTATACTGGAACTCTGCCCGGGTTTTAACACTCAGCTGCCTATGGTCAGGTTTCGATATATATAAAAAAAAAAATGCAAATTAAAAGTTAATAAAGTAGCAGACAAGTTTACCAAAGATTTAATGTTTTACCCTTCTTATCTAAATCTGTTTTAAAGGAATTCAAAATAACAGGATCGAGTTGAAAAAGACCTTTGCTTATGTTGAAGTTATTTGAAAGTTGGATAATGGCAGACTCAAGAATATTTCTATTAACAATGTTGCTTGAATGGAATAAAACTGAAGCATTATTCCAATCAATACAGTGGGCTAACTCTGACAAATGGACAAAAAGGGCACTGGACAACTGTCCTGTTCTAACGGAATATTGATGCTGTTTTATACGTGTGTGCAAATCCTTTCCCGTCTGACCTATGTAAAAGGAATCACATTGTTTACACCCAATTTTATAGATAATGCCTGAATTATTGGTAGGGCTATTTTTACTATGATATTTTTCACAATATTGTTATATGAAAATACTACATTAATATCCAAAAGTTTAAGTACATTAGCAATGCCTAAAAGCCCGGGAAAAATGGAAGTACTAAAATATTTTTTGACAAAGTACGAGTGTTAATATTGACACGATAGAAAGTTCGTTTTGCCTTGTTGAGACAAGATTCCATAAACGCAGATGGATAACACAAATCACTTCCAATACCGTTGATTTTTTCCAATTCGGCATCGATGTATTCCGGACTGGCGATCCTAAGGGCGCGGAGAAACATTGATGAAAATATGGCCTTCTTAGTGGGGGTGTCATGTCCCGAGTAAAAGTGTACGTAGGACAATATTGTGAAAAATATCATAGTAAAAAATAGCCCTACCAATAATTCAGGCATTATCTATAAAATTGGGTGTAAACAATGTGATTCCTTTTACATAGGTCAGACGGGAAAGGATTTGCACACACGTATAAAACAGCATCAATATTCCGTTAGAACAGGACAGTTGTCCAGTGCCCTTTTTGTCAATTTGTCAGAGTTAGCCCACTGTATTGATTGGAATAATGCTTCAGTTTTATTCCATTCAAGCAACATTGTTAATAGAAATATTCTTGAGTCTGCCTTATCCAACTTTCAAATAACTTCAACATAAGCAAAGGTCTTTTTCAACTCGATCCTGTTATTTTGAATTCCTTTAAAACAGATTTAGATAAGAAGGGTAAAACATTAAATCTTTGGTAAACTTGTCTGCTACTTTATTAACTTTTAATTTGCATTTTATTTTTTTTATATATATCGAAACCTGACCATAGGCAGCTGAGTGTTAAAACCCGGGCAGAGTTCCAGTATAGATTTGTATTTTTATAATCCATTTGATCTTGTGCTAAAAATCGATATTTTTCCTTACAAATCTGTACGCCTTACTGGTAATCCTTTAAGGTTTTAATTTTTATTTTTTTTTATTTTTACTTCTCTGTTTATTGCATATATATGTATGTATGTATGTATGTATGTATTATGTATATATAGATATGTATATATATATATATATATATGTGTGTGTGTATGTATGTTATTTATTTTTTCTTTTTTTTCTTTCTGTAACCTATATATAGGCTGTAACCTTTTTATGTACTTCAGTGTTCCTGAGGATGTCATTAGACGAAAGCGCTTGAGCACCATTTTGTATTTCCTTTCCTTCGTGGTTTTATTCATCATATATATATATATATATATATATATATATATATATATATATATATATATATAATACAACTCAGAATGCCCCCTGAGATAACTTTTATGTAATACACAGACTGTGCATGGAACAAGGAATCCTTCTGGGATATTAAATCCACTATGATCCGAATAAGTAATAGTAAATGGCAAATACAAAAGTTTTTCTTTTTCATGATGGAAGCCTAATGCGGGCAACGGGTTACTATGAAAGAGGCTTCAAAGTGTAGCTTCCCTCACCAGCTATCTGCTAAGCAGATAGTACCCAGCTTCGGGATGGGGTCTAGGGTTAAAAGCTAACTTAGAGAACTATGATACATCCAGAAACTTAAATATACGCAAGAAACTCGTTGCAGTTATTTCGGAATTAGTTCACATCAAAGGAGTAAATAGGACTCAGTCGATTTAATATCCCAGAAGGGTTCCTTGTTCCATGCACAGTCTCTGTATTATATAAAAGTTATCTCAGGGGACCATTCTGAGTTGTATCACATTAAACAAACGTATTAAATGCCTCGAAAAGTGGACACTCAAAGCTTTCGGTTGAGGTTTAAGTTTTAGAGTTTGGTTAAAAATACAATAACTACCCTTTTTCTTTTATCTGGACTAAATCTGACGTAAATGCAACGAGTTTCTTGCGTATATTGATGTTCTGAATGTAATTGCCTAGGTTAGCTTTAAACCCTAGACCCTGTCCCAAAACTGGGGCCTATCTACTTAACAGTTAGTTGGTGCGGAAAGTTATATTTTGGGATCTCTTTTTTGGAGGGAATGTGCCGCAGCATCTGGTACGCGCTTGAATAGTGCCAAGCCCTAAAGATGTGAGTCCACTGCGCATGTGCAAGACCCGAGGGTATAAAAGCTCGAGTCAAGCCACACCCGGGACGATTCTATTAATTGATATTACCCATGCTATACGCATAAACCCGTTGCCATTAGGCCGGTTCATCTACTCACATTAGTCATCAATTAAAGTGTTATGTAAGCTATCATTCATTAATCATCCCTTTCACGGCTTACAACCTGAAGCATCGACGCCATCCTGATGCTCAAGTGACTTCAAGGGCAACTGAGATACCTCAAAGCCAGTGGATCCGAACCCCACTATATATCGGGCGTTCCACCAAGACCTAAGGCACCACTATCTAAAACCACCAATATAAAATATCTGGTGTCAGAACAAGGCCCAATATACAGTAGATTATCTGGTGTCAGAACTGCACCAGTGTCGTGTATTGGTTTTTTTAATAAAGATAATCATGTCTAATAAGAATTTAAAAATGTTTTGTTTTATAAAGAAGAAAATAATATTTAATAAGAAATTAAATTATGGTTTGCATGTAAATAAGAAATTGATACTGTTTTGTTTGAAATTAAAAATCTAAAAAATACAAATTGGCAACATCTGAAATATGCCGAAGCTGGAGGCTGAGTAAAATGCCCAATTATGACAATTCAGTCTTTGGGCGGGTTTGCCCCAATTAGGTGTTTTTCATATAACTATGTTATTGTTTATTTAAAATATTTAATTGTGTCTCTCTCCGCGATTAAAAGTTTAATGATAGTCCGCACTCGCTTTACCCCGTTTGTTCAAATTGTTTCGGCATAAATAAAAAGTCAGTAAATAGTAAACAAAAGTGTGTGATTATCCCCAGTCCTTTTGCTTTGTTCGAAAGATTAATGGTGCTCACCGGCTCAAGCGGTCTACCCGCGTCCGTATAAAGACAGAGAAAACGAGTGATAATAGCAAGGAAACGAAAATAATGAAGAAAGCGAAGTGCAGAAGTAAAGGCGTTTTTTAAAAAATAACGACACCAGTTTAAAAAAAATATATATATATGTATATATATATATATAACACGTACGTATGTTATCTAGAATTATGATAACTTAAATCTCAAAGGTTAGTTTAACGACCCCACCTCTAATTACCTAATTACCAAAATTAAACTGTAAGGAATAAATTCTACACAACTATAATTAATGATCTATATATTTTGTCCCCTTGCAATCTTCATTAAAAGCCATCTTCCTCGCGTTGGTTCTTCCATACTTTCACATAGTGTGTGTGTGTGTGTGTGTGTGTTTTTTTCACGTTCATGGATATACTTTCAACGAAATTGCTCCCAGCGTCTGAAATAACTCAGAAATTACTAGTGGATAATCACATCAGATATATTATTTCTCTTCCATAAAAGTTAGTAAGGAAAAAGGACTATGTATTGGTTTAGCTTATTGCTTTCTTTAATAACTTGGCATAAGAAGATTTACAGAAAAGAAAATACTTTTCTGGATGAAATCTTTCAGCCCCTGCCTTTCTATCTTTCTCTCTCTCTCTTATACACCCACTCCCACACACAAATATATATATATATATATATATATATATATATATATATATATATATATGAGGAGATTGTAGACACTAATCGACCAGGTAGGTATTCCGGTGGGGGGATGTTATGTACGAGACTGGGAGTGCTGGGACTCTCGTCTCTCCTGTCACTGTCCCCCTTAGCTGGGCTTTTTCTGTCTCATCTACCCTGTGAGCAGTCCAGCATGCTCTCAAACACACACTTCTCCCTCTATTTTTCACTACACATACATGCATTTTACACACTACACAATATTTCCAAAATTTATTAAAAAAAAATAGCTTCGTGAACCTCGGAGACCTTGATTTTGGCTCTCTCTTTCTTATAAAGGGGGGGCGTTTTTGCGGGCACCCGCCCTTGGTCCCTCCTTTCTACATAAAATTTAATAATATATATATATATATATATATGTGTGTGTGTGTGTGTGTGTGTGTGTGTGTGTATATATATATATATATATAATTATATATATCTTGTATATATTAATCGACGCATTTATAGTTTAAGTGGAAGTATGAAGAGTTTAACATCTTTTCACGCAGAACACCATTCCGCCCATACAACCATTTTAGGGTATGAGTAGCTTGCTGTAGCATTTCCAAGCAAATAGGGGATCAATGTATTGACGAAGCTTCCGTGCGTGGTTCATCACCACTGAGAGCAACAGTGATCCGTGTTCACTCAGTCCAAAGAACATCCAAATCCATATTCGTTTTCGCGCAATTTTCTTTAGTTTGTATTGCAGACACCTCCAGCTATTATTAGTCCTGGTACATGATTCTTCAGGAGCAACATGCACCGCAAGTTTGTGTTTCACCCCATAAGGCAGCACAAATTTACCTGTACCAATCACATTCACACTCGTACTACCTCAGGCTTGCTCTACACAAACTGGACGAAGAACCACAAACACCTGCAATGGCAAACCGTCCGTATACAGGCTTGTATTTTTTTAAGAATATTTTTTATATATCTGTAGATTCAACACGGAAATAAACTGTATTTGTAAACTCAAACGTAATAAAATTGAAAGAAGACCGCGTAAATGTTGAATAAACTCCCAAAAACTAAACCCATAACACTGGGGAACAAATTTTAACTTTTTTTTTGTTTCTTGGACGTGAACAGGTCGGTCTTATAGGATTTTTTCCGCTGATTCCGAATATAGCCGTAGAATTTCTCTATCACCCAAGGTTACTGAGAAATTTGTATTTTAATATTTATTCAAAAAGTGTATAGACGTTAGTAAAAATACTTCATAAAAATTATATTAGTGGCAGATTGGCATTTAAAATATTCTTCTTAAAACTTCTTTGTCACTGATTTTCTCTTGTAGTTTTCATTAGGAGCTTCTCGCATCAATGTCCAGCAGTAATCAGCTAACATTGCCGGATCCCACCTCCCTTGGTAGCGTTTCTCCATAGTAGCTATATCTTGGTGGAACCTTTCTCCATGCTCGTCGCTTACGTCGCCGAGGTTTTCAGGAAGAAATCTAAATGGGAGTGCAAGAAATGGATTTTTAGTGACATATTACATCCCAATAACCTATATGCTTCAATCATGTCCTGCACTATTTTTTCATAGTTAGAGGCTTTGATGTTCCCTAGAAATTTGTGACAACATTCTTCATGGCCTCCCATGCCACTTTTTCTTTTCCTCTCAAGGCATCATCAAACTTTTGATCTTTCATGAGCTCTCTGATTTGGGACCAACAAAGATCCCTTCTTTTATCTTTGCATCGCTAAGTCGTGAAAACGTTTTCTTCACATATTTGAATGCCTCATCTTCCTTGTTCATTGCTTTGACAAAATTTTCATGATGCCAAGTTTGATGTGAAGTGGCGGTAAGTATATTTTCTTGGGGTCAACTAAGGGTTCATGAGACACATTCTTCAGTCATGGGATACATTTTTGACGAAGTGGCCAATCCTTTACAAATAATGCGAATCTCTGGCTCTGCTGTCCCATTCACAAAGGAAGCAGCAGAACTTCGTATAACCGAGCTGCATTCCCAGAAGAAGCGCGACGACTTTTAAATCCCCACTATATACCAACGAAACTGGTCATAATTAATCTGCTGAAGGATGAGTTTCATATTTTCGTAAGATTCCTTCATGTGGACAGCGTGCCCTACAGGAATGGAAGGGTATTTATTTCATTGTGAAGTAGTACAACCTTGAGGCTTAGCTTCGAAGAGTCAATAAATAAACGCCAATCTTCAGATTTGTGCTCATGACCGAGAGCTAACAGCAGTCCATTTACATTATTACAGGAGCATAAACCACCTGACGAGGAGAAATACTGCATCAGATCTTTTTGGCGAGTGCGGAACGCCGATATGCTTGTATCTTTTGCCAGCAAATTCCATTCACGTAACCTGGAGCCCAATAATTCCGCTTTCTTTTTCGGAAGGTCCAAATCTCTCACGAGATCATTCAGCATAACCTACGTTATCATACGTGGTTTATTTGATTCAGGTTGCTGAAAGTCTGTATCTTTAGTGTCATCAATTTCCATTGGTTCAACTTCAGACTCTTCATCCAGTGTCCATGACTTTGGGGGAGTTGGAATTGGGTTATCATCGTCATGTAGTACTGGTCTCATGGCAGATGCAAGATTTGGGTATTGAATTTTATGTTTATTTTTGGCAGAGAATCCTGAAACGTTAGTCATACAAAAATAGCAATCCGTTAGGTGATCCTTGGGCTCTCTCTAAATCATTGGTATGGCAAATGGCATAGATTTGCGGGTACCTTTAATCCAACCCCTAAGAGTGACGGCACAGGAAATGCATGAGATATGAGGTGCCCAGGATTTGTCTTGGTCGCCTACCTTACATCCAAAATAAAGTTCGTAAGCCTTCTTCACGAGTTGGGTCATCGTCTTCCTCTGTGCCATTATGGTCAGTTCTCCACATACGTAGCAAAATGTATCTCTGGGATTAATACAGTTTCGATTCATGCAGGCGGAAAGTTATTGAAATCACGGAAAACTTTTTTGAATGAAAAACCAATTTTTTCTACTATGAAAAATTTTAAAATTTGAGCAAAACTTGAAAAAAATGTCTTTCTTTTTATTAAAAATCTGTTTGTTTAAATAGCTATATTTTTTAATGCAAAAAATACTATTAAATATAGTTAACCTGGAAAAAAAAGAGAGTAAAATTAAATTAGTACACTTAATTTTAACTAATATTTTGGGAAAACTCTGAGTAAATGGAAATATTATTTTCTCGAAAACTATGGGTGATAGAAACATTCTGAAACCATATTTGGAATCAGCATCAAACGTTCTATAAGAAACACCAAATAGTTTTCAAGAAGCAAAAATGTTGTTCCCTAGGTAATAAGACAACTCGTAAAACCTTTAATACCTTACTCTTTTCTTTATTCAAGAGTTACGATTTCAATATTTCTCGTTTACCTTTTCATAATATAATTTAGTTTTCCCGTCCTTATTACCGCAAGTAACCGTTATTATCACTATTTTTATTATCCTCATTAATATACGAGGCTCCAATAAACCTTAGCCCCCCCCCGCCCATGGCCTAAACCATTAGAGGTACAGTGAAACTAAACATACCTTACAAAAGAGAATTTAATCCTGCATTTAATGAGAAACAATTAAAACTTGGTGTTCCCGCCATTGGCTTAGCCTGAATTCGCTTTGGGTAGCTTGCCAAAAGTGACGTGAATAGATCTTGATCATTACGCAAATTTTCAAAAACAGTTTCAATGTGTTGCGTCATTGCATCCTTCGAAAATCGATTTGCTGCAGGTTCTTGAAACAAGAGACATTCAACTTTGTCCTTTATAACTGATCCAATGTGTTCACAGACGTTCAGGTCAGGAGAATTTCCTGGCCATTCTTCATTTCCAAAGAAATCTATCTCATGGTTCCGCAACAACTGTTGAGTGGCTAATGCCTTAAAGCAAGGGGCCTTATCGTGCAGAAGTGTGACCTGATCGACATCCATAACATTGTTTGGGTTTCTTAGAAAGGAATGACATGCTGGGATAGAATAATATCACGAAAATACTGTCCATCCAAACTCTGACCATTTGGCTTCAGCAACCCACATGAGCTTCTTTGCAGTGAACAAAACAAACACACCAACACAGTCTGACTTTTAATAATTCGCGATAATGTTCATTGTCATCGATTTCATCTGGTGTTGTGGGCCACACTCGATCATTTTGGGAGTTAGGCCGACGTGTTACGTAAACAAAAAATTCATCGGAGACAGCTAAATGCATGAAATCATCCACATCCCAATCTTCAAGATAATGCGCAAACCACATTCTGTCATCGATGTTAAGTTGAGTTTTTCTTGGCTTTGGAAGTTCATGCCAAGGCTTTAAACCTTGCCTATGACGGTACAGTCGAATGATCTCACCACTAACGATCTTTCCTCTCAACACTTCGATCTTTCTAGAAAGTTTAGCACAGCTGTTTTTCCGCTTACGCGTACCGCTTTCAATGATGTTCTTTGTTTCCTGAGAGAGTGGCAAATTTGGGCGCCCAGATTTGGTTGTATCCATTTCACATTCATCCAAAGTTTTATTCCAATTTCTTTTGACGAAGTCCTCACTTCTTCGCAACTTTCTGGCAACCCATGAACGTGTTATAAAGGTGGCTCCAGCATCACGAGCTTCCCGAAATGTTATTGCTCGTACGCGATCTATCAAACGTTGCCTCTCCGAATCACCAATTAATTGAGAAGCCATTATATTATCACTTTATCAGCTAGAGTAATTTTAATACCTGCAATAAATAAAGAATTTTATATATTTTTATAATCACTAAAAACTATTTCGATATAAGTAAACATATAAGCTGCAAATGGGGGGGGGGGCTAAGGTTTTTTGAACCCCTTATTATAATTCTTTTATTATTAATTCTAGACAAAATATACTTGTTGTTCTCACTGAAGTTTGATTTTAACCGTTTCAGTTGCATTTTTCTTCAACTATTTTTATTTTACTATTACATCTTTTTCCGAAACTTTATAATTTCATTATTTAATACTAAAAGGACGACAGCTACAAGAGGGTGGGGAATTAGTGCGGACCAGCCTCGTCCGACTAACTCGGAGGTTCACTTGCTGGATGTTTGTTCGCTGGAGGCTGGCTGCTTCGTTTTCCTCGTCGCTGAATTCTGGTGGGAGATGAGTAACCTGAGTGAAGGAGCTGGAAGTCATGGAGGAGCAGGATCGCTGTCTGGTGAAGGCGCTGTTGGAATTTGAGACGCTTCTTTCTTTCATAAGAAGAATGAAGTTATGCGAGTTTGTTGTGGTGGTCCCTTCATTTTTTTTAACAACATGCAATAAGGAGCCATTGCTGTTTGCATCTTCTTTTAAAATTTGAGGCTCTTTTCCAGGTTGTTGTCGTAATCTATCGCATTCTGTTGCATTGTTGTCTCATGTGTACGCAAGGGTAAGGGGTAACTTTATGGATCGTATGTACACAAAATCGTGTTCCACAAAGTCGCACTCGAGGAGGGTTGACTGTATTTAACTTGTTTTAAAATCATCACGCAAATTAAAGCTTTTGTCTTTTCATCTTCACTTTGACCTGCAACATATAAAACAGATTGAATACATGAAAAGTTTTGTTACCGTTTTTGGGATATATATATATAGATATATATATATATATATATATATATAGATATATATATATATATTGTTCAGAAATAGAAAAGTGTAAGTCATTTAAGTGTAAATATCAAAGTGTCAAATTATTTTGTAAAACGAAATTCCCAACCAAACAATTAAATAGATTTGTTTCCAACCAGAAAATTTTCAAAACCAACCCGATCTAGTTGGAAAACGACTAATTGGCAAAACTACACATAACTAGTTGACCGTTAGGGGGAGGTGTTGGAAAATTCAGGGGTGAGGGCGGGATAGGAAATCGATGTTTCTGTGTCTCATTGTATATGTATATTATGTGCCCAAAACTGTATTTTAATGTACATCTTATATATGTAGTCCTATATAAATTGTTCGTCTT